>CP139504.1:26394616-26546410 GCA_021014915.2 Artemisia tridentata subsp. tridentata | reverse complement strand
TCGTCAGTTATTCCTCACGTGCGTTGCACGTGAGGGTATTTTCGTCATTTCACTTTTCCCACCATTAAATCCACCTAGCACACATACCTTTATTTTGAGAGACATTTTTTGCAACAAGGTTTTACTTCTTTAATACTTACCACTTAACACACATACACACCTATAACATCGAACGCTTGCTTCCAACTTCTATATTGTCGAAATCACCTCAATTTACAGTAGATCCAACATGGGCGACTGGTAAATTAGAGCTCGGAGGTCACCGATTCCCCATCTTGCTGATGTTTACTGTACGATTTTTTTTTTTTTTTTTTTTTTTTTTTTTTTTTTTTTTTTTTTTTTTTTTTTTTTTTTTGTAGTTTTGTTTTGAATGACATGCAACGTATATCTGGAATGTAAAGCATGTTACCTTGATTAATGATAATGTTGTGGATGTTTTTTGATTTTGGGTTTTTTGTTTCCTTGATTTATGTTACCAAAATATTACCCAAAGCTCTTCACTATTAAAATCCACCACTCTGGTGAGTTTTCTGATCCACCTCGTAGAGTGTACAAGTTTGCTATGGTTGATCATGTAGACCTAATTGATTGTGACAAGTTCTCCATGCGCGAGATGGTTAAAATCTTATCTGAACTGGGTTTTGGTGATAATAAACAGTTGTTTACCCATTTTAGGGTCCCAGGCATGACTTTAGATGATGGATTAGTCCCATTGATGTCGGATAAGGACGTCAATATATTGTTAAAATTAATCCAAAGGAATAAGGAAATAGATGTGTTTGTAGAGACTGATGTATCGTTGGTAGAAAAACATCTATTGCTGCATATGGGTTGGCAGCCCTCAAAGGGTCTAACCATAGAAGAGATTGTTGAGGATGATTTGGTCAGTGCACCTGTTAAGAAGAACAAAGGAAAGTTGTTGCTGTTAGAGTGGTATAATGATAAAATGGCACCAACGCATCATGAAATGTCCATTGGTTGAAAGAACTGTTAATGCTGATACTATAGGATTTTTGCATTCTGCAATTGATGAGAAGTGATTGTCAGGCTATGGGTGGTTTTATGCCTTCTTCGAAGCATAAACAACCTGAGATATATTTTGATGACGACTTGTTCCAGCAAGATAGTGCAGTGAATTTGGATCAGGAAACATGCTTTGATGATAGGCCAGAAGATATTGCAGAAATGATTGATGAGTACTTATATCCAGGGGGTGTGATTTTTGGAAATACTGTCCAAGAGGTTGATGAGGAAGTAGTAGAAAGGGAAGAACTTGATATTGAAGGCGCCCTTGCCCAGAGTAGAGAAGCGGAAGCAGAAGCAGAAGGGGGGCGGTAGTGATTTTGAACACGCTGCCACTGACATGCCAACACCTGAAACTGATGTTTACATGCGTGGTTTCTCGTTTCAGATGAATTCAAACATTCAAGACAGTAGTAGAGAAGCTTCTACCAAACTTCCTCCAAAAGTGTCTGTTGAAGGACTTGCACCTTCTGTTGAAATGGATGACCTTGATAATGCTGATGAAGCTGATGCTGAAGATGGTGTAGGTCTAAGAAGGAGAAGGTTGAAGGTAATAAGAAGGTCTTATAAGGGTAAGTCTAAAATAAAAGAAGTTGCATTTAGGGTGGGAGAAGAGTTTGTAACAAGAAAAGAAGCCACTGAAAAGTTCAAGATGCATGCCTTGCAGGCCAGGAGAGCTATCTCGGTTCTCCAATGTGATAAGAATAGGGTCAGAGCTAAGTGCTACGGCACTGTGGTTGGAGCAAATTCCTTCAATCCAACATATGGCAGAGAAGGGTATATGTCATCCACCTCAAAGATACGAGGCCAATCTGACAAAACCAAGAAGTATAAGGACATGAAATGTAAGGGTGTTAGTCCTAAAGGATATAAAATCAAGAATCATAAACTCCCTTGCCCATGAGACCTACTCGTCTCAAAGTGGGACAATGAGATATGTTGGTTGGTATGTGCTTATTCACATACCTTTTATTTACCAAATTAAGACCAAAACGACCAAAAACTGACCAAAATGCCAAAGATATTTGTGTTTTTGTGTTTGTTTATGTGCAGGAACGGATATCGTGAAAAAAGGACAAAATCAAGCAAAAACCGGGAAAAACGAGCACGAGATATGGAAAAGATCTTTAAAAGCCGATGCTGGGAAGTTTATGTCATTCAAGACCTTGAAGAATCAGATTTTACAAGAAAAGCCCTTGGATCTATTTTGAGAAGTGGCAGGAAAGGTCCCTGAAATTTCTGAATGTTCACAATTGGTCCCTATTATTTTAAAATCTACAAATCCTAACCCTTATGTTTAAATCCGGATTTATTATTTCTTAAAACCAAATCCAATCCAACACCACAAGTCCTAAGGCCCAACCATACAAAACCCACGGTCCATTATCTTCACTTAACCCGATCCACCCAAGTTAACCCAAACCCGGTCAAAAGGAAATAAATGCAAAGTCAAACAAATAAAAAATAAACAAACACACCCGCCTTTTTACCCTGTTCTTCCCCTTTTTACCAGAACCCATGAACCCTAAATTGACCGACCCTTTTAATTACTGCAATTAAGGGAAAAGTTGTCCTTGCACGCGTATCTAGGAGGCCTGACACAAGGGAATGAGGACGTGGCAGAATGGAGCCCTCCTATTGGTGGATGATACGTGTTCAAATCAATCCAAGGGCTAAGAATGATTGAAGGATTGATCAAGGGTTGGAAACGTTTGAAAGAAGCACATTTTCACGCGGATTGATGACCTGGAAGCATCTCCTCAGGCTATAAATAGAGATCTCTTCTCATGAGCTAGGCTTGTCCAATTTTTATGTTTTAGAAAATTGTTACCACTTTATTTTCTTGTCAAATTTACTGCTTTTCTTAGTGTAATCATTTCCATTTCAGCTGTAATTTCAATTTCAGTGTTGTAATCTCAAAGTTTTATTAATGAAAAGTTAGTTTGATTGATCTTAAATTTGTGTCTCTTTAAGTTCTCATTAGCTTATTATTGCTCATTCAGCTTATTTTCATTAATCTCGGCTTAGTTCGATTTACATTTTTCACATTTGTTCATTTTATCCACAAAATCCAAAAATATTTGAAAAATACTTCAAAAATCCAAAAGTAGCTTAATCCTAGCTTCAATAAGCTGTTTTTCTACTAGTTTAAGCTTAATCTAGCTTCATATAGCTTTGGTTAAGTTTATTAGGCAAGTAATCAAACTCAGTCTCACAAATTTCCAAAAAGTCATAAAAAGTCAACAGAAGTCAACTCTTGGTCAATTAAGCAGTTCATGATGATAAGCTACTGTGATAAGATGATGTTGGGTATTTTTGGCTTAATGGAATAAGCCTGGGTTGTTATTAGCACTGAGTTCATTTATTTGCAGCATATACCACTTGTGAGTTCTTAAATCCATTTTTTAGCTTATTTTTCTGCATTATTCTTATTCAGCTAGTTCTAGTGCTTATTGCTTATTCATTTTTGCTTATTAGATGTTAAGTAACTTAGTTAGTTATAGTTAAGTTGGAATTGTGGCTTAATTCAGTTAGTTGTAGTATCAAGTTGGCAATTTCAGTTTTAAGGGAGTGTTTGGTTTAAGTTTCATGCCAAGTAATATGGGCATACTACTGTTCCTTGACCATTGATCAAGATTTGATTGAGTTTATTAGTTACTATAATGGCCCTTAGTTTAGGTTGTTAAGCTATTTGGAAGTTATTAAAGGATTAGAGTCTGTGACTTGAATATTAGTAGCGTTACTGCCTTATACGCTCTTCATAAGCTTAGCCTGATATTTGTGGTAACTTTTGGTATAAGTTGTTGTAACTCAGTATTCTAAGTGTGCCTGCATAATTTGGTTTAATTTCATTAAGGTTAGAAGGTTTTAAGAGCAATTATCTGTCTCTGCTACATCAGAATGCATGAAGCAGACCTGCACATAACCTGCTCACATAAGCCCTTTTGTGTGATCTGAATCTGCTTATCCACTTTGTCTCAGAGTTTGAAAATTTGTTTTGCCAGTAGTGCTAGGTTTGAGTTTCTGAGCTTGGTTTCCCATAAGTAGCTTATTAATAAGTTTATAACAGATCTGCAAATAAGCACTTAGGCCTGTGCAGACCTGCATCTGTTTTGCATCCTAAAACCATCTGTTTAAGAGCTTGATTAAGGGAGCAATTGTGATTAGATTTTGGGCATAATTGGAATTTAAGAAGTCTGTGGTTTGAACTTTTAGCTTCTGCTTCTGGATTTCCCAAAATAGCTTTGGCCTAGCTTATAATTAAGCTGCAAATTAGCTTGTTGATCACTGCTGCTATCCTTTCATTGCTACTGTTCTTCTGCTTTTCTGCTTATTTTTATAGCTTATTTGAACTTTTTCAGTAGTTTTATGCTTCTTATAGTGTGTTTATCTGTTTTCTAGCTTATGATAATTTTTGGATCTGTTTTGCTTATTTTTGGCTTATTTCCCCTACTGCTTATTGTCCCATTCTGCTTATTAGTGTCTAGTAGATTTCCAATATTATTTTTCTTAGATTCAAAATAACATTTCTGATTTTTTCTGCATAGTTTTATATTTTTCCAATTTCATTTACTATTTTTAAATCATTTAAATAGTTTTAATTAGATTTAAATTCATAAAAAATAAATAAAAAGTCAAAAAAAAAATTTCTTTTTTATAAAATTTTCTTTTAAAATTTAGAGTTTAGGAAAAATAATTTTATATTTTTAGGTCTTAAATTTTAGAAAATCGCTTTTTAATCACGTTTTTAAAATTCGTCGCGTACGTTTTTAAATCCAAATTTCGTTTTTTAGGATTACGTGCTTAGTATACTTGTACCTTTAGCTTAATTAATTGTTTCCGTTTATCATTTCATTATTCGTAGTATAAAATCACCAATATTCACTCTTTTCACACTCATTCATCACACAATTCGACTCCGTTACGAGAACTCGATATTCGACCTTCGTTGGGACACGACCCGGGGAAAATATATCCGTTGTATCTTTCCTTCGGAAAAATAAATACTATAAAACGACAAATCAATTAATGGTGCCGCTGTCGGGGAAGGCTTGAGAAGAGTTTGAATTTCGTTCGTTGGATCGTGTTTTGAAGACCCTTCCTCGGAAGTTTCTCGTTTTTATAAAAAGAAAAAAAAAATATACAAAAAGAAAAAAAAAAAAACACTTTTCCTAAAGTGTTTTCAAAAATAACCAAAAATAATATATCCTCGCTCTCGAGAGGGCGTTGTAAGCCACTCCGAATAAACAACCAAAGAGATCGTGAAGTTAAACGTTACTCGGATTATTTCTTTACTACAACCTATACACGGGGTTTAAGGAGGTCTTGACATTAAATTGCAGACCGAAAAGAGATCCATTCTTCTCTTCCGCCACGCTGCGCGTAGTTTTGAAAGAAACGAGTACGGTTGATCGAACGATCACCAAAAAAATATATATATAATAAAAAAAATAATAATAATAATAATTTTTCCTTACATATAAAAATCCAAAAAGATTTTCTTTTCAAATTTATTTTCCATTTTCCTTTGTATTTTTTTTTTCTAAATTACAAAACCCAAAAATAATCTTCTTATCCTCTTAACCGTTTAATTCTATGTCTTTATCCCTCTATCCGTTTAATTCTAATGTCGTCACTCGGCTATCACTGCTTTCATTGTAAAAGTCCAATGGGTGATAGTCTTCGTTGTTACAAGTGTTTGTGTGAGCGGTGTGGAGTCAATTGTCGCAATGGATTTTGTAATTTGTGTGAATTACCAATTAATCCAAATCCAAATTCCTTCAATTCTTCTCAAGGTTTTTCCGAACACCCTCCACAACCCCAGCCATCTTCACTCACTCAGTATAATTGCTTTATATGTGGAGATCCATTGGGGGACAATTCACTTTGTGACCGATGTTTTTGTAACGAATGTGGATTTAGTCGTGGACTTTGTATGTGTTCTTATTCGAAAGCTGAAACTGCATTCGCTTATGATTCTAATCCAAACTCTTTCAATGAACCGCCAAATTTCTCCGACTACCCTCCACAGCCCCAGTCGTCTTCGTTCAATCAGCGTTATTGCTGTGGGTGTGGAGATCCGTTAGATGGTTTTCTATGTCGACGATGTACCTGCGAGTGGTGTGGAGATGATCTTATAAATGGAATTTGTTCAACTTGCGCTTCAAGAGCTGAAAATACATTCGCTTATGATTCTAACCCGAACTTTTCCAATTTTTCTCAAAACAATTTCAACCTCCCTCCACCAAATTCATATGAGCAAGAGCCGTACTATCAAAGCTTCAATGATACATCGTTGCAAAATTCACCGAGTTCTTCTTGTACAAACTGTGGGGGTCCTCATAATGATTATCAATGTCAACCGTGGAATCAAAATTACTATGAACCTAATCCTTGCTATAGTACTTCCGGTTTTGACAATTTCCAACCTCCACAGCACCAAATGATTCAATCACCTCCTCATCCACTTTCTCAAGACGTTCTTCATCTTCTAAATTTAGTCGAAGAAATTAAGGAGTCGATTAAAAAACTTCCCCAAGAAGATCCTCATCAGAAAACTTATGGAGAACTGCTAGCTGAAGAACAAGCAGCTAGAGTAAGTTCCAATTATCTTCAAACTTTCGTTTACAATGACGACGATGATGAGGATTCTATGTGGGGAGTTTATGAGAATTCGTCAGCAGAAATCACTCCCGTCTTACCTTCTATGGACCTCGAGGACTCTCTAAAAATGGGGGACGAGCATTTTAGCACTATTCCTGAAAAGGAATCAGACGAATTCAAAAAGTCTAGTGCTGAGAACCTCGTCCCAATCCTAAGTGAGTCTGAGGAAAATTTTGACGGTGAATGTGATTTGCAATCTTGTGGAGATTCTCTTGACGTTTCCGAGGTTACTTCCGGGATTTTCTCTAACCCTCTTTTTGAATTTAATGATGAGTATACTTCTTGCAAAGTTAATCCTCTTTTCGATGGAGGGTTAGAGAACGTTGAGGACGAGGACTTTACACTTGATGAGCCAATTTTACCAATACCTCGCCCCGACGATTCCCATGACTCAGAAGGGGATGTACTTTTTCTTGAAAAATTGCTTAACAGTGATCCCCTTCCAGAAACTGAGTCATTTCACGTTGATCCATCATCCCCTCGCCCTCCTGCTAAACCACCTGATGATGGAATTCTTTCTGATATTGAATCAGATACGGAGACAATAATGGACGAGGTGCAAACTTCTAGCACACAAAGTACAACACATGTCCCACCTCCGTATATCCTTCCAGAGCCCAAGCTCAAAGACGTACTTCATAAGACTCATATCATACCTCCTCCGGAGTATGATTACTTTCATTTTGAGGAAGATCCTGACCCGGGGGGAGATGTACTCTATCATAAGAGTTTACTTTTCGATGACATCATCCCGACCCTCCCACCCGAGGTTTTTGTTGCTGATGACCATAAAAGCTTCAAAGATAACATACAAAATGATGAAAATGGTGAAGAATGGATTCCCATTTTGATAATGATCTTTCTCCCCTTCTTCACCTACCCGGTGACTTCTCTTTTCCTTCACTCCTTCGGGAGTGAAGACACCATCTTTGACCCCGGCATCTCTCATTCTTTTTAGCCGTGGGTATCTCATCGGAGTGGAACTTTCATATGCTTCAAAGTTTATCCAAACATTTTGAATGAAAGTCCGATTGAGATTATCTCTTCCACTTGCTCCCCCAAGGACAATTAAATTCGGGGCGAGTCTAAGCTATACGACTCGTTAAAAAACAAGCGCTTCGTGGGAGGCACCCCATGCTTATCCTCTATCTTCTTATCTAATAAGTGTCGTGAGGAGGGCTTCCTCTTCCATATCTTGTGTTTCGTGGTTGTTTATGTGTGTCCAGGATTTTCCCGAATAATGAAGACTCTCGTGCTCATGGTTTGCTTCTCTCCACTCGAGTTTCATCATTCGTTGCTCATCCGATATCCTTAATCTTATCGTTTAACGTTTATCTTTGGCATAATTAATAAACGGCCTTAGATTTATGTAGGAGAACCCTTACCTTTAAGACATTGAGGACAATGTCTCGTTTTAGTCTGGGGGGGGGGGGGGTAATCTTTCGATTTGATTTTTGCCTTGCATTTTTTGCCGTTTACTCATGCAACCCCGTTTTTCCTCAAAAATTGAAAAAACCAAAAAAAATGAGAAAATTTTAAAATTTTTGTGCAAAAATATAATAAGTTTTGACATTTTTGTTGACTTTCCGCTGGTGAGAGTAGGAATAAAATTCTGACTTGATCGGGCGTGTTGAGCCCTAGCTTGTCCCCTTAACCATTTATAATCTATAAGCTCGTGCTAGTCTTTTACACAAGGAGCTATAAAATGCGAATTCTTTTTAAGAGTTTGCAAGTTCCCGTATCGACTTTATATATGCATGGCTTGATTATTTGGCTAAGCATTCGCGGATCTTATTATTTAAGATTTTAAATTTGCGAAGAACGAGAAATGATAGAGTTGTTTATAAGCTAGATTGCTAAACGTGGAGTAGTTGGTTCTCTTTAGAGCTCATCAAAGTTACTTATGGCCTTTTGCTCCCACAAAATTGTTTCATTATATATATATCTGTAAGAATAATTAAAGATGTTAGGTTTTTCCGATGATTAGTTCTTAGTCTTCTTAAAAGAATCCTTGCTTTAAAAATTGGGTACACATCAAGGTTCCTTAATAAATAAGTTTAATAATAATAAGTTAAGTGCTCTAAGCTACGGATTCGAGATCGGGCCTTGGATCCTTATTTCCGGAAGGCGTTTAGGTCTTGGCTACCCTCTTGCACCGGCCCTTGGACCCTTAATTCTGAAAGGCGTTAAGGTCTTTGAACTCTCCGTTGTAACGGCCCTTGGATCCTTTATGCCGGAAAGTGTAAGGTCTTGGAATTAAACCGTGAAGTTCCGTCGTTTAGGGTACACAAGTGAAAAGTTAGTGAAAAAAAAAATGAAATGATGAAAAATGTTGAAAATAGAGACAATGCAAAAGTCAAAAATATAAATAAAAACCTTGATATGGACCTCATTTTCAAAGCAACGGTTCTCGAGAGAAGATTGAAAACTATTTAGCGTCTTAATTTAGTATCTTTATCGGACTAAAACTTATCAAAACGAGAATATGAAGCAATTCATTTCTCACCAAAAATAAAATAAATAGAGGAAAATAGGAATTTGGGAACGAGAAGTAATACGCAAGTAACTTTCATGGGTAGTGATAGCAATCTAACTTGTAAATAACAATGATTTCGTTTTTAAGCTTAGTTTGGGGACTCGTGAAAAATCAGGGACGACGAATTTTATCCGTATGGTCACTTACTTTGAGTCGTGTTTCCTACTCGAAGACTCTAAGAGTTATTGATAGATAATGATTGTCAACAAAAGCCGTCACATGAATAATGAGAAAAATACAAAAATAGAATAAAATGGAAAATCGGGGAGTTTTAGAACTTAAGATTTCTTAATCTCTTTTGAAAATTTTGCTACTTCTCAAAGTTAGTAAAAAGAGATTAGAAATTTTCGGTTTCAAAATCGTGTTTTTATAACATTGCATGAGGACATTGCAATAGCTTAGTCTGGGGGATTTTGGTATGTGCTTATTCACATACCTTTTATTTACCAAATTAAGACCAAAATGACCAAAAACTGACCAAAATGCCAAAGATATTTGTGTTTTTGTGTTTGTTTATGTGCAGGAACGGATATCGTGAAAAAAGGACAAAATCAAGCAAAAACCGGGAAAAACGAGCACGAGATATGGAAAAGATCTTTAAAAGCCGATGCCGGGAAGTTTATGTCATTCAAGACCTTGAAGAATCAGATTTTACAAGAAAAGCCCTTGGATCTATTTTGAGAAGTGGCAGGAAAGGTCCCTGAAATTTCTGAATGTTCACAATTGGTCCCTATTATTTTAAAATCTACAAATCCTAACCCTTATGTTTAAATCCGGATTTATTATTTCTTAAAACCAAATCCAATCCAACACCACAAGTCCTAAGGCCCAACCATACAAAACCCACGGTCCATTATCTTCACTTAACCCGATCCACCCAAGTTAACCCAAACCCGGTCAAAAGGAAATAAATGCAAAGTCAAACAAATAAAAAATAAACAAACACACCCGCCTTTTTACCCTGTTCTTCCCCTTTTTACCAGAACCCATGAACCCTAAATTGACCGACCCTTTTAATTACTGCAATTAAGGGAAAAGTTGTCCTTGCACGCGTATCTAGGAGGCCTGACACAAGGGAATGAGGACGTGGCAGAATGGAGCCCTCCTATTGGTGGATGATACGTGTTCAAATCAATCCAAGGGCTAAGAATGATTGAAGGATTGATCAAGGGTTGGAAACGTTTGAAAGAAGCACATTTTCACGCGGATTGATGACCTGGAAGCATCTCCTCAGGCTATAAATAGAGATCTCTTCTCATGAGCTAGGCTTGTCCAATTTTTATGTTTTAGAAAATTGTTACCACTTTATTTTCTTGTCAAATTTACTGCTTTTCTTAGTGTAATCATTTCCATTTCAGCTGTAATTTCAATTTCAGTGTTGTAATCTCAAAGTTTTATTAATGAAAAGTTAGTTTGATTGATCTTAAATTTGTGTCTCTTTAAGTTCTCATTAGCTTATTATTGCTCATTCAGCTTATTTTCATTAATCTCGGCTTAGTTCGATTTACATTTTTCACATTTGTTCATTTTATCCACAAAATCCAAAAATATTTGAAAAATACTTCAAAAATCCAAAAGTAGCTTAATCCTAGCTTCAATAAGCTGTTTTTCTACTAGTTTAAGCTTAATCTAGCTTCATATAGCTTTGGTTAAGTTTATTAGGCAAGTAATCAAACTCAGTCTCACAAATTTCCAAAAAGTCATAAAAAGTCAACAGAAGTCAACTCTTGGTCAATTAAGCAGTTCATGATGATAAGCTACTGTGATAAGATGATGTTGGGTATTTTTGGCTTAATGGAATAAGCCTGGGTTGTTATTAGCACTGAGTTCATTTATTTGCAGCATATACCACTTGTGAGTTCTTAAATCCATTTTTTAGCTTATTTTTCTGCATTATTCTTATTCAGCTAGTTCTAGTGCTTATTGCTTATTCATTTTTGCTTATTAGATGTTAAGTAACTTAGTTAGTTATAGTTAAGTTGGAATTGTGGCTTAATTCAGTTAGTTGTAGTATCAAGTTGGCAATTTCAGTTTTAAGGGAGTGTTTGGTTTAAGTTTCATGCCAAGTAATATGGGCATACTACTGTTCCTTGACCATTGATCAAGATTTGATTGAGTTTATTAGTTACTATAATGGCCCTTAGTTTAGGTTGTTAAGCTATTTGGAAGTTATTAAAGGATTAGAGTCTGTGACTTGAATATTAGTAGCGTTACTGCCTTATACGCTCTTCATAAGCTTAGCCTGATATTTGTGGTAACTTTTGGTATAAGTTGTTGTAACTCAGTATTCTAAGTGTGCCTGCATAATTTGGTTTAATTTCATTAAGGTTAGAAGGTTTTAAGAGCAATTATCTGTCTCTGCTACATCAGAATGCATGAAGCAGACCTGCACATAACCTGCTCACATAAGCCCTTTTGTGTGATCTGAATCTGCTTATCCACTTTGTCTCAGAGTTTGAAAATTTGTTTTGCCAGTAGTGCTAGGTTTGAGTTTCTGAGCTTGGTTTCCCATAAGTAGCTTATTAATAAGTTTATAACAGATCTGCAAATAAGCACTTAGGCCTGTGCAGACCTGCATCTGTTTTGCATCCTAAAACCATCTGTTTAAGAGCTTGATTAAGGGAGCAATTGTGATTAGATTTTGGGCATAATTGGAATTTAAGAAGTCTGTGGTTTGAACTTTTAGCTTCTGCTTCTGGATTTCCCAAAATAGCTTTGGCCTAGCTTATAATTAAGCTGCAAATTAGCTTGTTGATCACTGCTGCTATCCTTTCATTGCTACTGTTCTTCTGCTTTTCTGCTTATTTTTATAGCTTATTTGAACTTTTTCAGTAGTTTTATGCTTCTTATAGTGTGTTTATCTGTTTTCTAGCTTATGATAATTTTTGGATCTGTTTTGCTTATTTTTGGCTTATTTCCCCTACTGCTTATTGTCCCATTCTGCTTATTAGTGTCTAGTAGATTTCCAATATTATTTTTCTTAGATTCAAAATAACATTTCTGATTTTTTCTGCATAGTTTTATATTTTTCCAATTTCATTTACTATTTTTAAATCATTTAAATAGTTTTAATTAGATTTAAATTCATAAAAAATAAATAAAAAGTCAAAAAAAAAATTTCTTTTTTATAAAATTTTCTTTTAAAATTTAGAGTTTAGGAAAAATAATTTTATATTTTTAGGTCTTAAATTTTAGAAAATCGCTTTTTAATCACGTTTTTAAAATTCGTCGCGTACGTTTTTAAATCCAAATTTCGTTTTTTAGGTTTACGTGCTTAGTATACTTGTACCTTTAGCTTAATTAATTGTTTTCGTTTATCATTTCATTATTCGTAGTATAAAATCACCAATATTTGCTCTTTTCACACTCATTCATCACACAATTCGACTCCGTTACGAGAACTCGATATTCGACCTTCGTTGGGGACACGACCCGGGGAAGATACATCCGTTGTATCTTTCCTTCGAAAAAATAAATACTATAAAACGACAAATCATTGGTCGGTTAAAACATTGACTGATACTCATAAATGTATCCAAACAAGAGATCTTACTGGTGTTACATCTAGGTTTCTGTCAACTTATATCATCCAGATTCTTAGTAGAGATCCCAAAATCTCAATCAAAGCATTACAGCTTGAATTAGTACAGAGGTTACAAATAAACCTAACATCGATAAAGCTGTCAAGGCAAAGGAAATTGCTGTGGAGAAGATGACAGGTGATTACAAACAACAGTATGCCCAACTTAGAGATTATGCTATAGAGCTCAGATAAAAAATCCCGGGCACAACAGTCAAGATACAAGTGGAAACCAACACAGATCTGGCTCTTAATTCAAGGGTATTCAAAAGAATTTATGTGTGTATTGGTGAACTTAAAGCTGGGTATAAAGCTACAAGAAAAGGGATCTTGGGGTTGGATGGGGCTTTCATAAAAGAACCATATATAGGGCAAATTTTGACGGCTGTTGGTATTGATGGTAACAATGGAATTCACCCTGTTGCATATGCTGTTGTTGAGGCCGAATGCAAGAGTTCTTGGTTATGGTTCCAAAAAAATCTAGGTGATGACCTTGATTTACAACCAAACTACAAATACACTTTCATTTTAGACAGACAAAAGGTATAATAAATTCAATTAACACTAATTACAAAACAATTTGTTAGACATAACCAATGTTTTAATCCACTGTGCCTTACTTGTAACAGGGTATTCTACAAGATATTCAAGAGCTTTTTCCTTCTGCTGAACACAGATTCTTTGTTAGACACATCCATGAGAACATGAAGCAGATCTTTTCAAAGGAATGCTTTACAAGGATTTTCTGTGGAAGTGTGCAACAACAAAAACTGTGCCTCAGTTTGAACATCTAATCGGGCAGCTGAAAGACTACGACCCGAAAGCTCATGACTGGTTAAGAAAGATACCACCAACCTCATTGTCAAGGGCTCATTTTTCAAGTATATCATTTTTCATATTTGTGCTTTAAGTGTGTATATAGTGGACATTAACTTATCCTTAATCGTTAATAAAAAACAGACAGAGCCAAGTGTGAAATTCTGATCAACAACCTTTGTGAGTCACTCAACAGTAAGTTGGTAGATGGTAAAGATAAACCAATAATAGGGTGTTTGGAATATATTAGGGAGTATTTGATGAAGAGGATAATGAATTTGCAAAAGGTCATAGATAAGTGTGTGGGTCCCTTAACACCAACTGCAACATCCATTTATGATGTTATTAAGCAAGAAGCTAATGAGTATAGTGTTATTTGGAATAGGGCGGACAGTTGCGAGTGTAAGGGAGCATGGAATGACCAATGTGTGGTGAATATGAGGTTAAGGACATGTACATGTAGGAGATGGGAGCTAACCGGTATTCCATGCAAACATGTTGTGGCAGCAATGTATAGCATGGCAAATGATGGTAGGGAGGTAGGTATACCTGAGGATTAGGTACATCAAGCATATTGGCTAAAAATATGGAAGGAGACGTACAACCATAAGATTGAATGTTTTGCTAACAGTCAATTTTGGCCCAAGTGCAGCATCCCTAGTATCTTATTGCCCCCACACCGTCATGTCCCAATTGGCAGACCAAGGAAGAAAAGGAGACATACCAAAGAAGAGACGGCTGATAATGCGTTAAAGGAAATGGTCAAGGGTGGGAAGCTCTCAAAAAAGGGAAAGACTGTCACTTGTAGCCAATGTGGTACAACAGGTAACAACAAAAGAGCATGTACAGGTCCAAGAAAGAAGAATGCACAAGGGAAAGGCAAGAAGAAGGCAAGAACTGAGGGTGTTGCAGATACTGAAGCAACTGAAACTGATGCAGGAGCAAATCAACCAATGGATTCACAATCAACCCAAGAGGTTGGTACTCAGAGGAGAAAAAGTACCAGAAAGGGTTCCAAACAAGCCGCAATTTAAATAGTTTTATGTATGAGTGAGATAAACAATTTGTTAGCATTTATTTTATTAAATGTGGAAGTGATGGTCATTTGCTAGAATTGAACCAAAGTGTCAAATGTATTAAATAGTTTAGAAAGTGGGCTAGTGGTATTAGATATGTGTGTAAGTTAAATATATAAGTGTAATACTTACACTAGCCCACACCAAGCCTAAAGAAAAGCCCACCAATCCATTTGGTGATGGCTGTGTCGATATATTAACCACACACACTCTCATTCTATCAAGTGTCTCATTAGTGTAGCCTCATAGTTCATTGAAAAGAGTGTGTGTGTGTGTGTGTGTTCATCAAAGTCTTTGTTTTATCTCTTTCAAGAAATAAACATTCGACCATAAGTTATTCCATACGATCCATACTACTTCTCTTCTTGTTCTATACTTTGATCTTGTGAGTGTCATCATATTGTGTCTTGTGTTTGTGTGATAAAGAAAAGGGAGTTCGATCCCTACAAGTGGTATCAACGAGCCGATCTTCAAGGTAGGAGGTATTTTGTGTTTGATCATCAAGACTAAAACACCCACTGTTATTTTTCTTTAAGTAGAAAAGTTACATTTTGTGTTTTTTATCTTCGAATCAAACACAAAATCAAGATCAAAAGGTTGTGTTTGTTTGTGTTATATCGACTTGGTTTATTATTTTGTGAGTATCTTTCACTCGAATCTAGTATTTCAAGGTTGGATTCTTGTGGTGTTCTAAGTTTTAGATCGACACAAATCCAAGAAAGGTGTATACGATTTGTTTTTAGATATTTGATTTTTTTGTGATGCGTATAATCTTTGTTCTTGAATTATTGATTTGAGTTGACAATAGTTGGTAAGAGTTGGTAAGTTGGTGAAAGTTGGCAGTGGAAAAAGCAGCATGGGCAAGTCAGTGGGCAAGTGACTAAAGGACAAGGAGTTGGTGAACTGCCTTTTATCGCAATTCAGTACTGTCTGCTGTCTATCGCAATTCGCCAAAATTATCGCAATCTTGTAAAGATTGCGATAAGTATCGAAATTGAAATTTGACTGCTTTATCGCAATTCAAAGACTGGAAGCTATCGCAATTCAGAAACAGGATCTTATCGCAATTCATGAATTCTATCGCAATTCAGGTCTGAGAACGTTATCGCAAACAAACCAGCTCAGTCTTATCCGAGATCTTCTTCCAATTCCGATATCGGACAAAGTATCGCAAATCATTTCTCGGACAAAGAAGTAGTTTTCAGATTTGGCAAATTCAGTCCTTGTCAATTCCAGCCGCTTTAGGGAACTTTCAGACTTGACAGTTTTGGCCCACTTGGTTTAAACGATTTCAAAGTTAAATAACTTTTAAGGATTTGATTCGAACGTAATTTCGTCAACTCAAAAGTGAACTCGGTATTTTCGCGCTTGTATAAGTGTGTAAAATACTTCGACAAACGGATATCTACTGTAGGAAATACCCATCTTGATTGTGGGTATGATTCGGGTGGTCTTGATTCATGAAAGATCAAGAATCCCATGGTGAGTTAGTGAGATGTTAGAGAGAGAGAGAGGGAGACTCTTGAGAGAAAACTGGATCTATTAGATTGTAGGTGAAATGTGACAAGAGTTCCAACCCTTCCCAAGTGTGGGAAGGGGTATTTATACTAACTAATATTGGTGCCCCTAGTGGGCTGTGGAGTGAGCTGACAGTGGGGAAAGCCCCGACCCACTCCACAAATATAGATACGACTAATACTATTAATACTAATACTAATAATACTAAGCTAATATAAATAATCCTACGAGCTATATAAATGCTAATTAGATGCTCGGGGTGACCGAGCCTTCATCTGAATATTTATATTCCTAACAATCTCCCCCTAAGGGAGGTCACCCCGGAAATAATAACTTGACTTCTAGCATTTTATCTTCTGAAGTTGTCGTCATAGCTCGTGGTCTTTGATTCTTCATTGTCTTGAAACTTTGTGCATTCAGCAGTGTACGTTTGATGACGTTTGATTGTCTTGGATGATCTTTGAGTATTCTTCGACTTTATCATCCAACATTTGTTTCCAAGCCATCTTTCAGTAGTATGTTACCATGTGATGTGTAAATCTTTGAGCCGACATGCTCACACTATTTGGTGTCATGATCTTTAGCATCAGAGTTTGCGGAAGCCGTGTTAAAGGTCTTTTAGGTTGATCATGACTTTGTTGAGTTACAATTGTAGTGTAAGCATGTGGTATAGGATTGGCATCATTACTTCAATCAGCTACAACCGCATTCAGCTGCAACCTCAATCAGCTACAACCGCAAACAGCTGCAACAGCAATCAGCTTCAACCGCCAGAAGTTCCTGCATACGACAGTTAGCAATAAAACGTCCGGTACTTACAGGTTCGAACTTCGAGATTGTTAACAGCATAGTGTGAAAACTCTCTCTAATTCTTACCAAGACCGTTCCTAATCGAAAACCCACAGAGGGCTTTTTAAGATCGAACCGTAGCACATCAACGATTAGGTGAGTCGCTGGAGATCACTCCACGACTGTAGACCGTTTGAAACCGCCGCGACCACTAAGCGTAACCCATAAAGAATTACCGAAGTGACCTGCTTTCAGGGCTGCTTGATGTTGACCCTGGCAGGAATTTCCATTCAATCATTGAGAATTACATTTGTAAATTCCCTCATAAATGTTCTGGCAGATTGCTAAGATCTGCGTAGGACTCTTAAGTTTACAACTGGTGTCCTTAATGTTGAACACCCAGTGTAGAAATAATTCGTGTCCCTATGAGATCTTATTATGCATCTCGTGGCTCTAGACTCTATAGTGCGTTTTGATTTAGTGAGCGGAGGCTGGAGAGGACTGCCACCTTTTCAATATCATCTAACTCGGAGTGAGAAAGACGATAGGAATGTATTAAACTCCGTGACAATTGAAACAAGAATCCTTTGAGGGACCTTGAGTGGCTAGGGAGGGTTGTGCAGCGTATCACTGGGTCCATGATACTTTGTCTTCAATGCCAGCAATCAACTAAGTGATTCTGACAGCATATGTATTGACCCGGTTTCTGCCTAAGTTGTAAGGAGGGCTAATTCTTTTCACCCTTTCTCTTTACAATTCTTTTTCATTCTTCAACCCCTTCAGTGCTTACCGAGACTTCATAACTAGTACCTTGTTGGGTTTGTTCCAGTACTAGCTCCATCTCAGTCGGCACTCTTCCCTTAATCACACTTTTCTCCTTTTTAATCATACCTAAGGACTTCTACACTAACTAGTGGATTGTCCCTGGGTAGATCCCTCCGGCTCTGGCGGGATCGTGGGAACTTGTACCTAACCTTACCATCCTTATAACTCCATTATATGAAATACAATGGTCGGTCTTTGGTGTTCTTCCACAATTGCCAAACCAAATCTTTTGAAAAATCTCTCAAATTGTTCATGATTTCGAAACACATTTTTGCAAACACTTGAGAGTTTTATATTTTTCAAATGCTCCCCCTCAACATGTGCTCGAGTGATAGTTTTATAAATTTGCACATGTTAGGTAGAGCTCGCACTTTTTGAATTGATCCACTTTCAGTGAACATGACCGATTCGAGACACGCTTACATCACTGGTTAGACCAGCTTGAAATTATTACCCGTCCTGGTCAAGTCCATAGAAAGTTTCTCGAAACGGTACACTCTACTCAGACACATCCTTTTCGAGACACGCTTACATCACTAGTTAGACTAGCTTGAAATTATTACCCGGCCAGGATATGTCCTTTCGATTCATGACAGTATATGTTTCGTCAATTCATTTGTTAAGTCTGAGTCACGATCTCATGTTATGCCAAAATCCTTTTTCATCCATTCGCTCCCCCTCAATATGTGCATCGATATACGAAAGAGTTTAGCACATATGGGAGAGCATACACTTAAATCCAAAACATCACATTTTCATCAGGTTTCATATTTAAATCACATTCTCTCCCCCGATCAAAAATTTCAAACCTTTTGAGATTTGTGATCCCAATTGATTTAAATAGATTTAGAAAACATGGGAGAAAATGTGTCCGATTTAATATATTCTGATGATGTAACATACTATGCTCCCCCTTAATCTAAGAGGGAGATTCACTGCTTATTATGCACAAAGTGATTATTATGACACAAATGAAATTGACCTTTTTGCGCAGACGATGTAATCACCCGCTTTACTGAGTTAGTAGTCAACATCAATTATCCATCCACCAACAAGTCTTTCGCAAATGTCGTTGATCCCCACTTGGCGAGACCAAAATAGATGAATGGTGGTGGCGGTGATGACAGTGTTGTTGTTGTTGTTGTTTGCCGATGTTGTTGTCATGGTGAATTCCGAGCCAATCAATAGAGTTTGAACGTCTGATCAAATGGTTAGAATGGGAACTGGTACATTCATTTTGGCTATGGAATCTGCATAAGAATATCAACACAGATATACATACATACAGATACACTATTCCTAAATAGCTACCCTTCAGCAGCTTGCCACATTATAATACCAAGTTCATCTTATAATCAAACCATAATCAGGAACTACGTCAAACCACTATCTAGCATGAAGAGCAAATAGCAATCATGAACATGGCAATTCACACGGATTTCAATATTCAATTCAGGATCTTAGGAACATGATTCTAACATAATAGCAATCTACCTAAGCGAATCCTGAGAACATATGCACAATATCAACAACAATTAAGTAGCAGAGACAAGCAACATTTGAGACTCATTCACTTAGATCATACAAATGTCAGTGGAGCATTCAAGAACATCAAACGCATCGGGTTTTCTAACTTCTTTCAGATTTTGAGTTTTAATGTATCTAGGGGATTAAACGAGGATTCCAAAGAGATACAAATGAACCTTCTAGTTATATGAAGTTAGGATACTACAAGCAAATTGCACATAATGTCCTAAACTTTCTAGCAACTAACACACTTGGTCATTTGATATATTTAAGCAATATCCTCTTCAACTAATACCCCATTAACTGCAAAATCTTTTCTAAGAGTCATGAATTAATCAAGAAACCCGTTTGATGATATAAAATTTGAATTCACTCTCCCCCTCAATCAATGACCCGTATTCTAGTTGAGCCTCAACTAAAATCAAGCTTAACCCCACAACTCATCAAACAAGAACTGTCATGAGGTTTTGTAGTCGTTGATTGAGTGAAAAATTTTATGCATAATCCAAGTATAAACAAATTTCATACAACACATATTCACCAAGTGTCTCACAAATAATTTTCAGAAGAATCATAGAATGAAAACTATTTGTATGCAAAGAAGACTTCTCTTCTTGATCAGGAAATGATGCACTGAAACGTACATCAGATCGAAGAAACATGGATATAAAGTAATCCATGCCCAGGTGAACATCACCCAGTTGGAGGAACAGCCGTCTTTTTGGCGACGTGCTTTCCCCATTTTGAAGCGCGGGTTGCTATCTGAAGTAATAGCAAGCCATTTAGACATGTTTTAACAATCCATTTTAACTTCTGCTCGAGCTTCATTTAAAGACCCGTGCCATTATTGAATGACATTTCTAAGTCCGTAAATGTTATCGATAAACAGAAGACATGCCTAGGTGAAACTATTTTTGGACTTTTCTAATTTTTTAATTTTTATGGTTTTTCTGATTTTACGATTCTCTATTTACAATTAGCAAGATTTTCTATATATCTATTTACAAGATGGTATAAAATATGAATAAGTATATATGTACAAGGATACGAACCAGAAACCATTACTCCTCAGCATTCTGAATCTTTACCGCATTCATCACTTGACTTGCTGAAGAGCAATGTGAGCACTTTCAATCAGGGAATGATTCTGGCTTTTCACTCTCCCCTAATTAGTGCACTCCCCCAATCTGACAACCTCTGACGAACACCCATAATAGGAAGAAAACTTTGGATGAACGCCCATAATATGAAGAAGTCTTTTGATAACCAAATGCATGCCGTCTTTAATCTTCTAACACTCCCGTCCTTGAGAGACGCCGACAAAAACCTTAGGCATCTTTTCGGTAGTTTAAGTTGAGCCTCAACTGAAATCTAGCTTAATCTCACAACTCATCAAACAAGAACTGTCATGAGATTAGGTTAATATCAAGTTGGACTTAACCTTAAACTACGGAACAACTTGAACCTAACTTAACTCCACAACTCATCAAACAAGAACTGTCATGGGATTAAGTTAAATATCAAGTTGTAAGAAAAGAGCTCAACATTTTTGAATGTAGAGAAGACTGTAGACTCGACCTTCTTCAAGATTGCCCAATGTGGAGGAACAGAATACCAATCATCTTCATCTCACCCAATGCCTTCCAGTAACCTTACATGTAACCCATCAGCCCGCAGCATACACATGAGGTGATAACTCCCAACAGAGAATGTAGAATAGACTGACGACTCGACCTTCTTCAGTCTTAAGTATAACACCAAAGTAACAAGTTGAACCACTGATCATCTATAGTATGTATCCATCCTTGGATATTAAGCCCTGATCACGTGAACCTGTTATGCGTCCTTGATGTACACATTCTCTCTCCCCTGATGGTTACGATTAATCAGCCCATGACGTAACAGTGAAACGTAAATACCAAGGTAACAAGTTGAACCACTGATCATCTCTGCGGTTCTCAACACCGGAATATATGATTAAGCCCGATCACGTGAACCTGTTGTGCGTCCTTGGTGTACACATTTCTCTCCCCCATGATGGTTACGATTAATCGGAATCATCATCATGATGTGTACATGTAGCCTAATGACGTATACATGAAGCATTGACTAGAAACCCTTTGTTACTGAATGAACCAGCCCGTGAGACTATGTAGATTAGCATTCCATGACCATGTTCTTCAACACCTTGATAGACGGAAGAAGTAGTGTTGGAGAAACATGGTTTGCACGACTCCTGAACTGACGTATTCAGGAGTCGTATGACCATTTCTCAATCATCAACCAACATGTAGATTAATATTCACCCTTTCCCCCCCTCAAAAATTGCATATGCCTTCCAACTGCAATTTTTGATGATTGAACTAGTGAATATGAATACCATCAACGGTAAGTAGCTCCACTTGACGGTTCTTGACGACTGACATGTTGTTTATTCGCCCTTTCCCCCCCTCAAAAATTGCATATGCCTGTCAACTGCAATTTTTGGTTGAACATGATGAGGCGAAAAGTGTACCGCTTTTAAGGGGTCATTTAAGCCCTAAATCGTATTTATTTGATCAAATATTGCCCTAAATCGTTCCTTTTGTCATTTTAGGTACTTTTGAGGAGAAATCTGGAAAAGGAGGCATTTTGGACGTTTTTGGAGCATTAAAGTGAAGAAAACGGCAAAGTCTCAAAAATCGGCTAAAAGTTACTCTTGACGGCGTCAAGATTTACTCTGGACGGCGTCATGCTTTGGCAAGAAAAGTTGGACGTGAAATTTACTCATGATAAGCCAGTGAAAATAGCATGTGAATTCTGACGGCATCACGCTTTAACTTGATCAAGGGCGTCACGGCTTAAATCATAAGGGGACGGCGTCACGTTCACGAGCTGACGGCGTCAAGCCTTGATAAGCCAGAATGGATTTTGGAAGAGCTAAAGAGGGACGGCGTCAAGAAGGTCATCCGGGAACCCTAGAAGCGGCGAGGTGACGGCGTCACACTCCATAAGGTGACGCCGTCAGATCCAAAAATCTATATATAGTTTTCTAATCTTTTGTCATTAAGGAGAGCTTAGTGTGTGGAATTTTGGGATAAAACCCTAAGACGATTTTAGCTACTTTTTCAGGGCTTTTTGCCTTGAGATCTTCCATGTTTCATTGAAAGATAAGTTATCAATTAATCATTCAATATGTCTATGTGTTGTTTGATTCTATCTTATTCTTGTCTTTTGTTTAACATGTTAGGCTAAATTTATCTTGTGTTTGCTTAGATCTAATGAAACCTAGCTATTGATTATTGGTTGTTAGTGTGTTATTAGTTGTATTGGATGATTGTTTATCTATGTTAGGCTTAAGAAAACTGGCTAACTTCCTATTCGGTAACTTGCTTGAACGTCTTAAGAAACATGAACCAAATGCGTACTAAAGGTTTTTATGGTTGTATTTAATGCACAAGCGAATTCTAGTGATCCCATGTTAGGAGCTTCCTAGCCGGCTCGACATAGGAGTGAAGTAGGAGCTTGTAGAGTTGGGGAAGTAAGTACGCCACCCCACGAATGGTATTAAGGAATACACCCGTCATCCACGCGACTAATACACACTAATTAACCGGTAAAAGATAGTTAGGGAGTAAGGAAATCTAAGTAAACACATTTCTCTACACATAAGTTTCTCACCACTTTTCATTTTTGTTATTTTATTTTATTTGCATTCGTAGTAATTTGGGTTAGTTGACTAGCAACTAATTCCGCCCACTCCTTCAAAACCGAGATTTTATTTGCTTTCATAAAATTATAAAAACATAAAAAAAGAATCTTCCTCAACCCTTAGACCTAATTAGAGTAGCCTTTCATACCTAACGAACACTATTCCCTGTGGAGAACGATCAATCCCCCGTACTTACCACTACACTATACTACATCGGTCAGGTACACTGCCTGGTGGGGTTGTAAGCCTCTTGAGATCCCTCGAGAGGTAAAACCTGTTGTAAGGTTACAAAACCACGCAATCAAGTTTTTGGCGCCGCTGCCGGGGAATAGTTATTGTTTAGGTTGAATTTTTATTTCTATTAGGTCTACTCACTAGATTCCTTTCTAGTGAGATTTTTATTTTATTTTTTTTCTAGGTTTTCTTTAGTCTATCTTATTTCTTTGTACTTTTGTTTGTGATACCTTCCACTTACCGCATGAGTAACATTGGTCATTTGATCCCTGTTATTCGTGTTTTTCGCCGTGCAAATTTTCAACTACCCGTTCCCGCCCCCATAGTAGCAAACAACAACCTTTCACCCGACCACCACTTTGGTAACAATTCTGAGATGGAGGAGTCTGACCATGAGAATGACTATGTTAGTCCATTTTACTACTCAGACTCCGATGAGGATATCGGTAATGGAGAAGTAGTTAACGAGGAATGGGGAAAAGAAGAAATTGATCCCTTTAAGTATGTTGACCCTAGGACTAAGATCGAAAAGGATAGCCTCTTTAACATGCAATTCCCGTGTAAAATTGGTTATCATGATTTTTATGCTTATCTTAACTCATCTTTGCCTATGAACATTATCTCTCGCGCTAATTATAATAAAATCATGGTAGATGAGCTTGAATATCAAGGAGATAACATTGTTGCTAGGATTAAGCCACTACACGTGTTCGTAGGAAGTTTTGTGTATTTGGTGGATTTTATGGTTATGGAGAATTTAGGAGAATTTATCGATGACAAATTAACCCAAGTCATTTTTGGAGAACCCTTCAAAAGGTTGACCAACCTTGACGAAAAACTTGTGGACGGTTTAATTACATTCTCGGACGGGGATGAAGATTTTGTCTATCAAATGCCCCGAGCACATCCTAGGTTTAAGAACTACCCCATTGAATCTTGCAATAGAATTATGCCTATCGACTTGTTAAGTGAGAATGATAAGAGGAAGGGGCTCAAATATCCACATGAGAAAAATAAGAGATATTATCATGGATGTTTGGAGCTGAATGATGAATACAAGAGAGATGAGGCAACAATTAGATGGCTCACACTCGGATACGTGAGCATAAGCGACACTAGATGAGCCTTACTTTGAGTCTAGCTACAAGACTCGTTAATAAAGAAAAACGCTTCTTGGGAGGCAACCCAAGCTTTATTTGTTTTATTTGCTTTGTGTGTTTATTTATTTGTTTGTTTGTTTTTATTTGTTTCCGTATGTGTGTTCAATTTTTATTATTATTGATTCATGTTCAAAACTAATTTGTGAAAATGCTTTATGTTGTTTTTAACTTCGTCTTAACTACATATAAAGGTATTTTGCAAAAGATAAGTGTAAGGGAAATCTAAATCGGTTTATTAGAACACAAATTAACATGAATCGTAATAATAATAAATTAGCATACATATTCGTATTTGTTTGAGTCAAATGCTTGTATCGAGTCATAATGATGTTTTGCAGGATTTCCAGGAAGTAAGGTAAAGGTTTTTCCAGAAATTTTCCGGAAACTAAAAATGAAAATTTTTGTCAGGTCATTTCTGACGGCGTCAGGGGTTATAACCTGACGGCGTCAGATTTAATTTCCAGAAATTTTTGAAAGTTTTGTTTTCATAAAAAGTTTTATTAAAATCTCCAACTTATAATCTCCAGGAATCTTCAAAATTATCATTCCACAAGCATTATATCCTTATATATAGATTTTTCCCGCCGATGTTATGCAGGTTTTCGTGTTTGTTTTCTCAGGTTTAACAGGTTATTTTGGACAAGGAGATGTTTTTGGAATCAAGCTTATGGCGATGCATTAGTCATGGAGCTTCAACATTCTCTTTGGAGGAAGATCTAACCGTGTAATTTCATTATCCACCGAGCGAATCAGGGGAGTATTTGATTTCATTCTTTTACTTTTTGCTTTTACATCTTATTATTTGAACATTGGGGACAATGTTCATCTTAAGTGTAAGGGGAGGGTAAAAGTACGATTTTAGAGAATACAATTGCGCTTGATTTTTGTTTGTTTGATGGTAGATGTGTAATAAAACTGAGAGAAATACTTGTTAAGGTAATTTTATTGCCAAATTTAAAATTTTTTACAACATATAGGAGTGAAACTTTGATCTTAATGAGCGTCTCACGGATAGGAGTTATATGACTAGCACAAAAACCGTACCACTAAAAAAATTTTCCACCCCAAATATGTGAGGTTCGCCCCTAGAATTGGTAGGAAAAGCATTTATGCTATGATGTGTGTACCGGTAGCACTTAGATTCTAGAACTTGCGTTAGGACCATTCCAAGGCCACAAGTGAGACTACATTCGTGTAGTTAGATTTACTACATGATAAGAGGCATTAGGATTAACCCATTGTTTTACACCTGTGTTTTTGTTATAATTACTTTGGCTACATTGGTCAAGTAATTCCCCCACACCCTTTGCGTTGTACTCATTTTTAGTACACGATACCCCTAGTACACCCCTCAGAGCCTATCTTTTCGTTTCGACCTTTAAGCCTTTTACTTAAAGGAAGAATTTGTTACACCCCACTAAAATGTACACCCAAATCGCCTTAGCCTACCTTGTATGCACTCATCTTTAGTGCATTATTGTTACAACATTTGTTTAAACCCAAGTTAATTATCTAATTGATTACATGGTTGCTAAGTCGAGTCATATCCTTGTACATATTGTTTTGGGACGATTGGGACTCATGGGTAAAGTACTAGTGTAATGGAGTAACGGGGAAGAACATCATTTATTACCCCCATATGTGCCAAATATTTTAAAAGTACTCCAAGTTTTTCAATTATCTTAATTCGAGTCATTAGATTAGTATTTGTAAAGTTATGTAAAAGTTCAAGTGTAAGGGGGATGCAATGCCCCTATGATGTATTATTTTGGATGGTAGGGTAAAAGTGTATGCAAAAAAAAAAAAAAAAAAAAAAAAAAAAAAAAAAAATCAAGAAAAACACAAAAAAATGAGAAAAAGAAAAATAGAAAAAACATACGGACTACCATCCCGTTTTATTTTATGTTTGTTTTATATTTTTGTTATTTTGTTATTTCGTTTCTAGCTTAAGATCGAGTCTAGTCTTGGCTTAGCAACATTGTATAGTACATGTAATTGATCAAGATTTTTAACTCGCCACCAGTAAAATATCCCGTATCCAACAAAACCGTGTTTTCCTTTTCCCTACACCTAACGTTATAACCCAGTTAAAAGCCCTCTTTGATAGTTTATCTTTGGTGCTTACGCCTAGTGGAGGAGGTTTTCGATCCTTTCCCAAGCCTATGGTAATCTATTTGCTATGACAGGTAGTGAGAGATATTTTCCGTTTTCATTTATGAGATTTATTTTGATGACACTTGAGAGATGTGAGTATCTAAACACTACTTGTGAGGTGCTAGTATGTAATCTCCGTGCTTATTATGTTTGAAGTGGAACGATTATTTGTTGTAATTACTTTTATGTTAGCATTAAATGACCCCTAGCTTGTATTTTGATTAGAATAAAAGCGCATTTGCTTGAGGACAAGCAAATCTCAAGTGTAAGGGTATTTGATGAGGCGAAAAGTGTACCGCTTTTAAGGGGTCATTTAAGCCCTAAATCGTATTTATTTGATCAAATATTGCCCTAAATCGTTCCTTTTGTCATTTTAGGTACTTTTGAGGAGAAATCTGGAAAAGGAGGCATTTTGGACGTTTTTAGAGCATTAAAGTGAAGAAAACGGCAAAGTCTCAAAAATCGGCTAAAAGTTACTCTTGACGGCGTCACAATTTACTCTGGACGGCGTCATGCTTTGGCAAGAAAAGTTGGACGTGAAATTTACTCATGATAAGCCAGTGAAAATAGCATGTGAATTCTGACGGCATCACGCTTTAACTTGATCAAGGGCGTCACGGCTTAAATCATAAGGGGACGGCGTCACGTTCACGAGCTGACGGCGTCAAGCCTTGATAAGCCAGAATGGATTTTGGAAGAGCTAAAGAGGGACGGCGTCAAGAAGGTCATCCGGGAACCCTAGAAGCGGCGAGGTGACGGCGTCACACTCCATAAGGTGACGCCGTCAGATCCAAAAATCTATATATAGTTTTCTAATCTTTTGTCATTAAGGAGAGCTTAGTGTGTGGAATTTTGGGATAAAACCCTAAGACGATTTTAGCTACTTTTTCATGGCTTTTTGCCTTGAGATCTTCCATGTTTCATTGAAAGATAAGTTATCAATTAATCATTCAATATGTCTATGTGTTGTTTGATTCTATCTTATTCTTGTCTTTTGTTTAACATGTTAGGCTAAATTTATCTTGTGTTTGCTTAGATCTAATGAAACCTAGCTATTGATTATTGGTTGTTAGTGTGTTATTAGTTGTATTGGATGATTGTTTATCTATGTTAGGCTTAAGAAAACTGGCTAACTTCCTATTCGGTAACTTGCTTGAACGTCTTAAGAAACATGAACCAAATGCGTACTAAAGGTTTTTATGGTTGTATTTAATGCACAAGCGAATTCTAGTGATCCCATGTTAGGAGCTTCCTAGCCGGCTCGACATAGGAGTGAAGTAGGAGCTTGTAGAGTTGGGGAAGTAAGTACGCCACCCCACGAATGGTATTAAGGAATACACCCGTCATCCACGCGACTAATACACACTAATTAACCGGTAAAAGATAGTTAGGGAGTAAGGAAATCTAAGTAAACACATTTCTCTACACATAAGTTTCTCACCACTTTTCATTTTTGTTATTTTATTTTATTTGCATTCGTAGTAATTTGGGTTAGTTGACTAGCAACTAATTCCGCCCACTCCTTCAAAACCGAGATTTTATTTGCTTTCATAAAATTATAAAAACATAAAAAAAGAATCTTCCTCAACCCTTAGACCTAATTAGAGTAGCCTTTCATACCTAACGAACACTATTCCCTGTGGAGAACGATCAATCCCCCGTACTTACCACTACACTATACTACATCGGTCAGGTACACTGCCTGGTGGGGTTGTAAGCCTCTTGAGATCCCTCGAGAGGTAAAACCTGTTGTAAGGTTACAAAACCACGCAATCAGAACACGTGAATAAAAATATCCTCCAATATGCGCCGATCCACTTGAAGACTGAATAAGCACGGAAAGAGCATAAAACTTGTTGATGAGAATGGCCATAAATAAGAAGATTCCTCTTCTTTTGAAGATAAAGTGCACTCAAGCGTACACTTTTCTTTTCTTTGAAGAACGAGGCCTGAACTGAGGTATTCAGACGTCATTAGATGAAGAACGAGGCCTGCACTGAAGTGTACAGACGTCATTATGATGAAGAGCGAGGCCTGCACTGACTTGTACAGACATCATCTGATGAAGAACGAGGCCTGCACTGAAGTGTACAGACGTCATTATGTTGAAGAGCGAGGCCTGCACTGACTTGTACAGACGTCATAATGTTGAAGAGCGAGGCCTGCACTGACTTGTACAGACGTCATTACTCTCTCTTTACTTCTTCTCTCATCTAACTCGTTACCAACCCCATTATCATTCTGTCGGCTTGATGTCGTGACCACTGATGGAGAAAACCCAATATGATAAACTTGATACTGAAGTAATATACCCCGAACTTGTGACTTAAACTTGTACTAATGCGTGACAAAGAGCGGTGTAGAGACTTCGTGCAACATCGAATCCCTAAGTACTCTATACTCTTCAACCAACCAACCATCAAGTATAAGACGTACATCACCTCTTGGATATCCACATCTTCATGTGACACTGAGCACTACAAAGTGACTCCTTAAAGTGATAGTTATTTTGTAATAGAGAGAAAGAAAAAATAACTAGATATCCAAGTCCTTGTCATTGTATTGAAAGCTCGAACAAGGATCTCGAAGAATCTTCATCCAACCTCCCCGATATCTTCAGATGCTAAGTACACGCACCCATGAAATTTCACTTCAGCCTCAAATAAATAATACTGAACTAACCCTGTAGTCACATCTTGTCAATTAAATGCCTCGATCCAGCCATTTGTGATGTTATAACTGAACTTCGATAATGGTTTTAACCCGATCCTAGTCAAGAGCGCATAGTCCATCATCACGGGATTTTACAAATCTATGATTTAAACCGAGAAATAAGTTCTTTCTCGGGATTTTACAAAATCAAGAAGAAACCGTGAGGCAGTAACAGATTGAATGTGGCATGACTGATTTTGAATTTTGGTGAACATCAGTTCGGGTAAAGAATATCTTGTGAAGATTACAGATCACATCACAACTTTTAAAACCTTTGGCCAACTAACCAACCTTGTACACAGATTAGAGACCACTTGATGAAGGAAGCCCGATATACCAATACTGAAAACTGAAGTAGAAGTCCCCAAATTTGTTACTTAAGCTTGCACTAATGTTGGAAGAACGGTGTAGAGAATTAATGCTCCAAGCAAATCTCTAAGTGCTCAGTACCCAACCAAAGTATGAGACATTAACACCTCTTGCGATTATCGACAACGTCAAGGACGTGTGACACTGAGTACTCCAATAACTCTTAAGTGATAGTTACCCCAACTGCTGGTAACTAGATAACCCAAGTCTTCAACTTAAATTTTGAGCACGAGCAAGTTATCATTGAAGGTCATGCATCCAACCAACCCCGACTTCAAGATAAAATAAGTAGACGCCTTCGTGAAATTCAACTTCAATCACAAATAAAGAATACCGGATTAACTTTGTGATCATCTTGTGTTGTTGACTAGCCAAAAAGAGAAGAAACATGCGCGAATTCTTAGAAGTGCCCATGACTCATAGTCAGTCCTATCAAACAAAGCTGTCTGATCCAGCTACTTGGATGTGGAATAGTTGTCGTACTGTGTACAGGATTTTACAGTTCTTGAGATTTATCTGAGAAATAAATTCAAGAACTAACTGCACAACAGTAAGCTTCAAACTGCTGTAGACTGAACCACTGAATCCTGAATCGCTACGATCTGACCCGCTGTAACCGACACTGCTAAGATTCAAACCGCTGGAGACTGAACCGATACGATCTGACCCGCTGTAACCGGAACCGCTAAAATTCACATCGCTGGAGACGGAACTTCTAGGAAACTTGCGATAATTCTCCCCCTCAAAAAGGACATGAAATGACCTTTTTGCCAAAGCTGAGAGTCCGTGATGTTTGTGAATTTGTCAGGCACAAATCATGGAAAGAGACAAATGAAACTACTGCAACGAAGAAGGTGATTAAGACTCTCTTGTAGTAACCCCTTGCTTTCCTCATCATCAATGGTTTAGAAGATTAACAATTCATTGAAGCTCGTAATATGCCAAAACCGCTTGATGAAATGCATATGACCTTAAAGTGAGTAAGAGGTTAAAAACATGTCTCCAAACAAATCACCTCTTGTCTTTAAGCCTGACTACCTCTTGAGAAGATCTTGAACAACAATCCCATTAGAAGCTTGAGAAACAACAATCACTTGATGAAGCTTGATAAAGAACAAGTCCGCGACTTAAACTTGCACTAAATTATGATTTAGAACCTATATTGAGCACAACAACGTAACTCCTTTAAATATAGGTAGTGATATATACCCAACCTTCCATCCTTAATTGTATATATCCACTTCGTGAACATCCAAGTCTAATCACCTTAAATTGCAAATTGTGATTTAGAACCTATATTGAGCACAACAACGTAACTCCTTTAAATATAGGTAGTGATATATACCCAACCTTCCATCCTTTATTGTATATATCCACTTTCTTGAACGTCCAGGTCTAATCACCTTAAATACGCTTGAGCAAGGGTCATTAAACATCGTGCATCCATCCACCCCGAGATGTTTGTGACACTAAGTACACCAACCCGTGAATTAACAAACCAACCAAGTTACCATAATTTCCCAATTCCTGCTGATCTTGAAGCACAAACTTATCCCGGAAAAAATAGTCAAACCCCGTAAGTTATATTTTGTCTAAATCCAAGTCCCGACTACTTGTCCAAAATTAATTTCACGGGATTTTACAGCTCTTGAGATTTAAATCGAGAAATAGAATCTTTCGCGGGATTTTCTAAAATCTACAAGAGAAACCATGAAATCAACAAGAATAGCCTAGAGTGAAGTGCAATATTAATCTTCGCAATTCAAGTCACAGGACTCTAATCACAACTTGATTAAATCGCAACAAGTCAAGCCACAGATTGTCGATTTGCAACAAATTAGATTGCAATTGACCAAATCGCAATTAGTCAAGTTGCAAGTATCAACTCGCAACGTCAGATCGCAACTGGTCAAGTAGCAATCAGTCAAGTCGCAATAAGTCAATTAGCAACTTGTCAAATTGCAAATAACCAAATCACAATTTGTCAACTGAAACTCAAATTACAAAGATCAAATTGTAGACTCACTCTAGTCGTAGGTACCAATAGGACACTGCTGCCAAATCCACACCTCTGAATTAACGAAGACATTCATAAACCCAAAAAAAATAGCCATGACATGTGTATACTCGTGAAAAATTATCAAATGCCTTCCAAGATCATTGTGATGTATTCATTCCAGCCAATCAAAAGGTTTAGTCCACGAGGCAGCCCAATACATTATGCTCACGTTGTAGCATTCGAGCCCAAACACATTACTCCAATACAAGCCCAAAAAAAATCATCTTGACCAGCCCTTCTGTAAACCCAGTCCAAACACAACCCTAATCTTTTGGTATTAAATACTCATTAGCCAAGAAAAAAAAAACTAAACCTAATCACTAAAACAAATCCGCCCCCTCTGCAACCAAGAAATCCACAACCCCTCAAACCCTAATCCCTACACAAACACAACGCAACCACATCACTTCAAACCTTAATCACATGTTAATCATAACCTCCGCCCCCTCTTTTCTAATCTGCTCTCACCAAATCAGTTAACCCACGCACCATTATTTACCTCATCTAACCTCAGACCATCACCGATCATCAACCTCGATTCTCACAAACACAAACCCAATTGACACGAACTTATCCGACCAAGATGTCACCGATTTCTTCAGCCTGAATCAAGATCGCGACATGACTTCAAGATCCTAGGGGTCTAGGGTAGGTTCTTCATAAGTTGTATTTGTTATTTTGTTTGTGGTCTTTATACGAACGAATGAAGAAGAAATAATGGCATTGTTATTTTCTTTATCATGCTTGTATCGTACATTAAATGAAGCGAAGCTTCAACATGATCAATGACGGTTTCTCGTACTTTCGTGGGTTAGACCTTAGAGAGTCTCGATGTATCTCGAATCCTTCGAAAGAGGAAAAGGAACTGAGGTCTTGTAATTAGTCATCCCTTTTTGAGGTTGAGGTTGTGATATTTTTCTTTTTCTAGGCCGAGTATTATGACTCGATGTATTAGTGAAAATGGTATGATTATGTTGATGTAGTTTTCTTTGAATCAGTTTTATTGACTATGATTAGTTGCTTCGAGTGATTTCTTTTGAGTTGTATGTTTCGAGTGATTTGGATGGAATGAGATTTGTTGTTTTGATGTTGTCGTAATAGTTGTTGTTGTCGTGTTTCTGGATTTCATCTTTTTATCTCCTTCAATTGACAAACCGCGACTTCTTATACACACAAACCGAGTTCATGACAGTATGGACAAACCGAGTCCAGGACAAACCGAGTTCATGGTTAAACAGACAAACCGAGTCCGTGGTTAAATGGACAAACCGAGTTCGTGACTGTATGGACAAACCGAGTCCAGGACAAACCGCATCGGAGACAAATTGCAACTTTGACCGGTCAAAGCTGTCACTTTCGTACTTTCCTTAAAAACCGGATCTGTGTTTTTCTCTTTCATAACAAACCGCATTCAAGAACATCATCATAGACCAGCAGCTCGTTAACCACAAAATCAAACAATTTGACCACTGCAGTCAATCCAAACCATCTACCATTCAATCATTTTTCACAGCCACAAAAAAACAACAAAACTTCCCCATTCAGTCGACAACCAGGACTCAAAGACGAGGAATGAACAAGTATTATGACTGGATAAGAGACGATAACACATCAAGCAACAAAAGTTCACCAATACATACCAATCAACCTATTGACCCTTAACGCTACGTGGTGTTAGAATACTTTTTACCATCTAACATATAAGCGCCAAAACTGTTACAGTCCATTCAAGCAGTTAAGGTAAAACATGAAATTTATTGCACAAGAAAGGTGGATCGACCTTAAAATAGTTGAAAGCCCACATGTGAATTAATACAAATCAGATCTCAACACTTGACTGACTTTTGAATACAAAAGTGAATGTTTAAAACCCACGTTGAAGGCCCACAAACCATTGAAACAAAAATATTCAAGTAATAATAACAGTTGGTCACATGATTCAAATATTTGTTGAATATTTGTTGAACGAACAAAAACATGAAACCTGATTCGAACAGAAAAACAAATGAAACCGACACACAATCAAACCGAACCTAACCATGGCTCTTGATACCAATTGTAGGAAATAACCATTTTGATTGTGTGTATGATTCGGGTGGTCTTGATTCATGAAAGATCAAGAATCCCATGGTGAGTTAGTGAGATGTTAGAGAGAGAGAGAGGGAGACTCTTGAGAGAAAACTGGATCTATTAGATTGTAGGTGAAATGTGACAAGAGTTCCAACCCTTCCCAAGTGTGGGAAGGGGTATTTATACTAACTAATATTGGTGCCCCTAGTGGGCTGTGGAGTGAGCTGACAGTGGGGAAAGCCCCGACCCACTCCACAAATATAGATACGACTAATACTATTAATACTAATACTAATAATACTAAGCTAATATAAATAATCCTACGAGCTATATAAATGCTAATTAGATGCTCGGGGTGACCGAGCCTTCATCTGAATATTTATATTCCTAACATCTACCCTCTTATATAAGAGTGTTAGATTTTTTATATAAATTACCAATTTATATAAATTAGATATATTTCTATCTAAATTGATATTTTGCCATAATTTGTATAAATTTTGGTCAAATTGAAATTTCTATAGAAATTGTCATTTTTATCTAAATTGTAATTTACATAACTTTTGTCGAATTTGTGAACTTTTGACTTTGTCTTAATTATACTCTAATCAAATTTCGTAACTTTATTTAATTTGTTTCGTTTATCTAACTTACAACTTCAACGATCATCAACAACAAACCAAGACTTCACAACAACAACCAAGTGTAACCTTCAACAACAACATCTCCTATTTTGTTGAAACGATCCTCAATCCACTTTATCATACAAAATTTCAAAGATGACTACACAACAAGACATTCATGCCGCCGGTGCAGAAAACCGACCTCCAATGTTAGAAAAAGGTGGTTATCTTCCATGGACGAGTCGTATGCTTCGATATATGAGAACCAAGCCTCAAGGTCAAGGTAGACTCTTGATTAAATCCATTGAGAAAGGTCCATTCAAGCCTCGTAAGATTGAAGTAACAGCTGGAAATCCAGATGCAACACCTCCTGTCGAAGCAACATACCGAATCCAAGAAGAATCGTAATATACGCCAGAAGATTGGAAGCAAATAGAAGCGGATGACTTGGCAATGCACTTAATCCAACTCGGTTTACCACAACAAATATTTTGTGCTGTAGATAGTTGTGAAACTGCCAATGATATGTGGGAACGAGTTAGACGGCTTTGTCATGGCGCAGAAATCGGTAAACAAGACATCGAAAACAAGCTTGTAACTGAATGGGAGAAGTTCACATCAACTCCATCTGAACCCATTGAATCTTACTATACAAGGTTTTGCACTCTCATGAACGAGTTGATCAGAAACAAGTTGACACCAACTCAAATTGTTCAAAATATCAAGTTCCTCAACAACCTACCCGAGGAATGGGGACGATATGTCACTATTGTCAACCAAACAAAGAACCTTCACGAGGTGAATTATGATCAGCTCTATGATTTCCTAAAGCAAAACCAGGAGGAGGCAAATGAAGTCAGAAAAGAGAAGCTCGCAAAGCAACATGATCCTCTTGCACTCATGGTCCAAACACCTACACCTGCAACAGTAAATGCACAACCCTCTTCATCTTCCACTCAACAATTCATGCAACAACATCATAATCCACAAACACCGTTCTACCCACAACAACAAGTAATCCCACAACAACAATACCCGCAACACCAAGACCCAGATCATGATGATCAGGATGAGTCAACTGCTGCTTTGACTCAAGCTTTTGCTTACCTAACAAAAGCATTCCAAGGTCGCTACTCCACACCCACCAACAACAATCAAAGAATCTCATTGAACACTCGCAACAAGCAAATTGCACAACCGAGTTTCAACATGGGACAGCAAGGACAGATGGTTGGGGGATATGGAAATCAGCAGGGATATGCTCCTCGATATCATATGGGTAATCAGAATGCAGGGCAGTATGTTGGTAATCAGATGGGTCAGTATGCAGGGAATCAGATGGGTACATCTGTTGGTAATCAAAGGGGTCAGAATGCTGGGAATCAGTTTGGGAATGTTGGTGCTCAGGGAGCTGGGAATATGAATCAGGGTAATTTGATGAAGTGCTTCAACTGTCAGGGTATCGGTCATATGGCTAGGAACTGTCCTGACAAGCCGAAAAAGAGGGATCCAGCTTACTTGCAGAAAGCATTATTGTTGGCTCAGAAGGAAACGGCTGGGTTACAGTTGAGTGCTGAAGAGAATGACTTCATGGCTCTTATGGATGATGCAGAAGATCTTGAAGACATCGATGCAAACTGCATTTTCATGGCAAATCTCCAGGAGGCTAAGTACGACACGGATTCGGAAGCACCTCCTGCTTTTGACACCAATGCGGTTTCTGAGGTACAACCATATGCTACATGTCACAATAATGAAATGTTTGATATGTCACCTCAAAATGAACAGCATCCTGCGACTCCTAATCTCATTTACGATACATACATGGACGAACCAAGTTGTAGCAATACTAATTTGGTAACTCCAGATATGGATCCTAATGGAGGCTTCGAGTCACAGCATACTGAGAATGATGAGGAAACACGTGCTTTATTTGAATCAATATTGCAAAATTGTAGTATTGAAATAGAAAAGGTCAAAAAGATCAATCGCGATGTTAAGGCCGCGAATGAAAAATTGACCGCTGAGCTTGAGAGTTATAAGGTCAATGAAAGAGCTTTTGATTTTAATAACAAACGACAGTTAGAACTTGAGGTTAGTTTAAGAAATTCTGAGTTGAGAGAAAAACATTTGCAAATCAAATTTGACACTCTAGATGTTAATTTGAATGTGCAAATCAAATCTTTAAACAAATAAATTTCTGAATTAACCAACCAACTTTCTAAACAAAAATCAACTTTTTCTAATCTTGAAAAAGAAAAGAAAGAGTTGAATGAAAGGTTTTCAAAACGTGAAAAGGATCTTCTTAAAGAGATCAATGACAAAAAGGAAACCATTGCAAAGTTGGAAGATTTGCTTGTAAAAACGGGTCATTCTACACAAACAATTAATTTGTTAATCAACGATCCAAACCTGATTTTACATACAATAAAGAAAATGGCTATCGGTTGTGACAACCCTTATTATCTCAAGAAAGCTCAGAAAAATCAGAATGTGTTATATAATGGTAGTGTGCTAAATGCTTCACATGATCCTCCCGAGGTTCATGATTCTGATGAAACGATTGAGCTTTCCAAAGAGAGTAGAATTAAAATGAAACAAATGAACCGAGAATTTCAACCAATTGATTATAACAAGCTTAATACAGATTCTGGAGTTGTTTCAAAAGTTTTTCAAAAGACCAGTGGCGGTCGCAAAACGAGTGGCTATCGCAAAACGACCAGTGGCTGTCGCAAAAGACCAGTGGCTGTCGCAAAATGAAGAGTTGTTTCAAAACATCTGCCTAACATCGAACAAATGGCATCTAAAAACACTTGTGACACAAGTGCAGCTAGACTATATTTGGTTGATCTTAAACAGAGAATTGAAATACTTCAACGTATTGTGGCATCCAAAACAAACAATCAACAGCTAGAATGGTTTTCAAGTATTAATACTGAACTGAAAAAGATTTTCGAACAGGACATTAATCCACAAATTGCTGCAATCTATGCGGTTGTTCAAAATGTGGAACATAATCTTTTGAAAGAATCAGCAGAATTCGTTAAGGACCAAAAATCCTTAGTGAAGGAAGCTAATGAATACTTGGAACGCATAAAGGTTTTGGAACAACATAATGACATACTCTCTGAAATAGCTCTATCGACCGAAATTATGTCTATTATTTACCAAACATATTCTGTTGAGGATGATGAAAGGCTTCGGGCTGAGACTTCTGAAATTGTTATAAAATATAAAAAGGCACTTGCCAAGATTGAAAAACAAAATGTCACATATTTTAAACAACTTGATCAGAAAAAGGAAGAATGCAAGTATGACAAATTGTCGTATGAGCGTTCCTACCACAACATGCAAAAACAAATTGATCTTTTGAAATCTCAGCTTGAAAGTCAAAAAGGGAAGGGTGAGGAAACTACGGGTATAACACCATCAACCCCCTTGCCTAATGAGAAACAAAAAGAGAAAGCTGTTGTCGAAACATCGAATGTAATAGCGCCTGGCCTTTATAGGATTAGTCCCACTACTGCATCTGCCTCTACATCTAAAACATATAGGGCAATAGATAAAAGTAAAAAGGATAATCCAAACGAGTCTAGGAATGCTACAACAACATCTCAGGAAAACAACACAAATTCTAATGAGTGTGCCTTACCTTCTGCAGGATTAGAAAGCAACTCTAGGAGCAGAAGACAGTCTAGGAGCATTAACAAGAACACTAGTGTCTCGCCTGTTTCTGAGATTGCATTTAAGAAAGTAGAAGAACACCCTAGGAATTTAAAGCTTTCAAATAAGAAACATATATCATCTGGGTGTAATGATAAGACCAATGTTTTGAATGCATGTAATGACTCTGATTGTTTAATGCACAAGAAATCTTTGTCTGTAAATGCTTGTGATGATATTGTTTCTAATGCTGTGAATGTGAATGATATGCCTGAATGGAAAAAGGTTCCTTCAGTAACTAGGGCTAAGTCTAGATATATTCGAAGACTTATTGCAAAAGCTAGGAAAACCACTAGTAGCCTATTGCCTAAGGATCACCTTAAGTTTTGTGCATGGAAACCAACGGGTAGAATGTTTACACTTAAGAATGGCACATTAGAAATAGTTCCCAATGCTACACCGGAAACCATCTCTAAGTGTGATTCACCTGTTACATCTAACCCCCTGGAACCAAATGTTAAACGGTTTTCCATATACAAAATCAACTGTTCTTCGCAGGTCATTGAAATCTGTCTTTGGATCGTCGACTCGGGTTGCTCCAAGCACATGACCGGGAATCTGAAGCTGCTGATCAACTTTGTATGGCAGTTCATGGGGACTGTACAGTTTGGGAATGATCATGTTGCAGCTATTCTAGGTTATGGTGATCTTCGGTTTGGAAATTACTTGATCACTCGGGTTTACTATGTCGAAGGGTTGGGACACAATCTGTTCTCAGTCGGGCAGTTTTGTGATGCTGATTTAGAGGTTGCATTTAGGAGAAACACTTGCTATGTTAGGAATTTGGTTGGAAATGATCTCTTTAATTGGGGATCATGGCACCAATCTCTATGCAATTGACATAAACCAAATGGCCTCTTCATCACCCATTTGTCTCATGACCAGGGCAGGCGAAACAAAATCCTGGTTGTGGCATAGACGTTTGTCTCATCTTAACTTTGACACGATCAACAAGCTTGCCAAAGACAACATCGTCACCGGTCTCCCAAAATTCAAATACACCAAAGAACACTTATGTCCATCCTGTGAGCAAGGAAAAAGCAAAAGGGCAACATATAAACCTAAACCCGTACCTAGTTCAGTTGATAGGTTACATTTGTTGCACATGGACTTATGTGGCCCAATGAGAGTTCAAAGCATAAATGGGAAGAAGTATATTCTTGTAATCGTCGATGACTATTCAAGATATACATGGGTAAAGTTTTTGAGGTCAAAAGACGAAGCACCAGGCACCATCATCACCTTTCTGAAGCGTATTCAAGTTCTACTTCAAGCTCCAGTTAGGATTGTAAGAACGGACAATGGCACGGAATTTGTAAATCAGGAGTTAAGATCATTTTTTGAAGAAACTGGTATTACACACCAGACATTAGCTGTTAGAACTCCACAGCAGAATGGGGTAGTTGAAAGAAGAAACAGAACTCTTGTGGAAGCTGCTCGCACAATGCTGATTTATTCTAGTGCACCATTATTCTTATGGGCTGATGCTGTCTCCACTACTTGTTTTACTCAAAACCGATCCCTAATCCATCCAAGATTCAATAAAACCCCATATGAACTAGTCAACAACAGAAAACTTGATATCTCTTACCTACATGTATTTGGTGCTTTGTGTTATCCAACAAATGACAGAGAAGATCTGGGGAAGTTGAAAGCTAAGGGCGATATTGGAATCTTCATTGGTTATTCGGAAAACTCGAGGGCATTCAGGGTGTATAACAGGAGAACGAAAAAGATCATGGAGATGATGAATGTGAAGTTTGATGAAATTTCACAAATGGCTTCTGAGAGACTCGCTCTAGAACCCGCACTTAACCCGATGACTTCCGGACATATCAGTTCGGGACTCGCACATCAAGGAGCTCAATCAATTCATAAAGAACAACCCACAAATCAGGAACTGGATAATTTCTTCGAGTTCATGTATGATGAATACTATGGTGGCGCTTCGACAAATGCATCTAACCAACGTTCCGCTGCACCCGCTCAAAATCAACAACCACCACCACCACCACCAAATCAAGATGCATCCACAACATTCGAAGCTGACGTACCAACTACCTCCACGTCATCAACATCTACTCCTGCAACTCCAGTAATTGAAGTTGTTCTACCAAGAATTGATGAGCAAGAACAAAACAATGCTGTGTTAGAAGAAGAAGTCTTTGAAAACCCATTTGCAACGGATTCGACTGAATCATCTTCTGGGTTACATGAACCATCTAACACGCATACATCAAGTCCAAGGTACCCTTCTACGTTACAGTGGACAAAAGACCATCCAATAGAACAAGTTATTGGTGAACCCTCAAGGCCAATTCAGACGAGAAAACAACTAAACACCGATTGTGACATGTGCATCTATGTCTGCTCAGTCAGTCTCATAGAACCTAAGAACATTCGGGAAGCAATGGCAGATAATGCCTGGATTGAAGCGATGCTGGAAAAACTTCTTCAATTTCAAATCCATGACACATGGGATTTAGTTCCAAGACCAATTGACAAACTCGTCATTGATCTTAAGTGGTTATGGAAAAACAAAAAGGATGAAGAAATGACTGTAATTTGCAACAAAGCTCGTCTAGTGGCAAAGGGATATAGACAGAAATAGGGGATAGATTTTGAAGAGTCATTCATGCCAGTAGCAAGGCTTGAGGCAGTCAGGATTTTCGTAGCTTATGCAGCTCACAAGAACATCACAGTTTATCAGATGGACATCAAGACAACTTTCTTGAATGGAACTCTGAAAGAAGAAGTATACGTGAGTCAGCCAGACGGTTTCGTCGACAAAGATCATCCAGACTATGTCTACAAGTTGAAGAAAGCTATCTATGGTTTGAAACAAGCCCCAAGGGCGTGGTATGACGAATTATCATCTTTCATACTTCATAATAATTTCACCAAAGTAACAATTGATCCGACCTTGTTTACAAGAAAATACAAAAATGATATTTTGATTGTTCAGATTTACGTGGACGACATAATATTTGGGTCCACTAATCCGCAACATTCAAAACATTTTGAAAATCTCATGAAAATCAAATGTGAAATGTCCCTGATGGGTGAATTAAAATTCTTTCTGGGTTTACAAATTCTTAAATCCTCACGTGGTATTTTTCTAAATCAAGCTAAATATACAATTGAGATTTTGAAAAAACATGGAATGGAAAATTGTGACTCTGTTGGTACACCAATGGTCACTTCACCAAAAATAAGCGCTAATTTATATGGGAAACCCATGGATCCGAAAAAATATCGGAGCATGATTGGGTCTCTCATGTACTTAACTGCTAGTCGACTAGATATACATTTTGCTGTTTGTTTATTAGCACGGTTTCAGGCAAGGCCTACCGAACTTTACCTCCAAGAGGTTAAATGGATCTTTCGGTACCTTCGAAGAACCATCAACAAGGTACTTTGGTATCTGAAGGATTCGGAGTTTACACTAATAGCATTTTCAGATGCAGACCATGCTGGTTGCCAAGTTACAGCAAAGAGTACATCAGGCGGAGCACAATTTTTGGGAGAAAAACTAGTAGGCTAGTCATCAAGGAAACAAGACTGCATTGCACTATCAACTGCAGAAGCCGAGTATGTGTCTCTATCTGCATGTTGTGCCCAAGTTCTATGGATGAGGACACAACTCACAGATTATGGTTTCTCTTTTGACCGCATACCTCTGTATTGTGACTCGAAAAGTGCCATAGCCATCTCGTGCAATCCGGTGCAACACTCGAAGACCAAGCATATTAGAGTCCGCTATCACTTCATAAAGGAGCACGTCGAAGAGGGTACTGTTGAATTATTTTTCGTGAAGACTGAATACCAACTCGCCGATCTATTTACTAAAGCCCTCCCAAAAGAGCGGTTTGAAAACTTAGTTTGTCGAATTGGAATGCAAAACCAAACTCCCGAAGAGTTAGAAAGTCTTCTCGAATCTTTGTGAATTATCTCATGAAGCTTCGCATATAAATAATTTTCAAAAATCAAAATATAAAAATAGAAAATTTCAAAAAGACATAAAAAAAATATAAAACACAAAAAACCAAAAATATTATTCTCACGACATGTCTCTCGTATAATCGATATTCTGTACGTATCTAGAAATGTCATTCAACAATGATACGGGCATGTACAGATGCTTGAGCGAGAGTTCATTTAAATTTTTTCCAAAACATGTCGTTTCTAAAATTTTCTTCACTAAGGCTTTCGTATATATCAGTATGAAACCCGCGCTTTATCGTGAAATCTTTTATTGTAGCTCGGGTACTCCACCTCGAAAAGATTTCATATAAAGGCTACATTGATGACTTCTGATTATTTCCGATCAGGACTCGCAATGTTAATGGCAAAAAGCAAAACCATGAGCACTTAATCAAGATTGTTTCAAAAAGATTTTTCAAAGTCTTTTTATAAATTTTGTGCTCACAAAAACCTCGATTCGCCCCCGGTTAAATCCTTAAATGCTTTTAAACTCTAAACGTTTAATCATATGCTTTGTTTAAGGGGGAGTATAAAAAGAAAAATGTTCCGATTTCATGCTAAAATCCGTCCGTCTCTCCAAATCATTTCATTTTAATCAACTGTTTTCAAAAATACCACTACATGCTATTTTTGAGGGGGAGATTAAGTGGTAATTAGGTATAAAGGGGAGAGGACGTGATTAAAATATGATCTAAGACCGTGGTTTGAATCTCAAGACTCAGTTCTAACCCTCGAATTGACGAAACTAAATGTCCGTTATCGAAAAGACATGTCCTGGACGGGTAATAATTTCAAGCTAGTCTAACTAGTGATGTAAGCGTGTCTCGCAAAGGACTTGTCTGAGTAGAATGTACCAATTCGAGAGATGTTCCTTTGATATGACCGGGACGGGTAATAATTTCAAGCTAGTCTAACTAGTGATGTAAACGTGTCTCGCGAAGGTCATATTAATTGAAAATCAATCAATTCAAATGTGCGAACTCTACCCAACATGTGCGGTTTATTTCAAAAATGCATGAGCACATGTGAAGGGGGAGTATTTCAAAAATGCAAAACTCTCAATGTGTTAAATAAATGTGTTTTCTCATAAACACGTTGAGATATTTTCACAAGGTTTTATGGCAAGTGATCGATAATCTAGGATAATCATGGAGAAATAAGGTGATTATGGTTAGGTTATGTCCAATGATCCGCCAGAGCCGGAGGGATCTACCCAAGGACAATTCCAATAGATTAGAATTAGAAGTCCTTAGGTAAGATTGAAAAAAAGGAGTAAATGAGAAAGGAGAAAGAAGGGGTTGAAGAATTAAAAAGAAAAGTTTAATGAAAGGGTGAAAATAAATAGCCCTCCATGAAAACTTAGGTCAGAAACCGGGTCAATACATCTGCTATCGGTACTCACTAAGGTGATACTGATATTGAAGACAAGACGTCATGGACCCAATGACGCATTGCACCACCCCTCCTTGCCACTCAGATATCTCTTAAAAGATATTTGTTTCATTTCTCATGGAGAACACTACATAATCTATCGACCTCTCATTCCGAGATGTGTTGATATTGAAAAGGTGGCACTCTGCTCCATGCCTCCGACGACTAAAACCAAAACGCACATTATAGAGTCTAGAGACATGAGATTCATCAAAGATCTCTTAGGAACACTTCCTATGCAATACACTTGTGTTCACCAAAAAAGATACAAGCTGTATGAGTCTTAATGAGATCTTCGGATCTTGCCTTATGTCAGGATGGTTACTCGCTTCAAATGGTCTACAGTCTTGAAGTGATACTTCGGTATACTTCAGAGGCTCTCAACGGCCCTGGTAAAGATTAGAGAAAGTTTTCACACTATGCTGATAACGATCTCGAAATCTAAACCTATAAGCGCTGGACGATTTATTGCTAACTGTTTTATGCAGGTACCGATGAAAGTCCATCTACCATCATCATCTACAACGACGACGCATCTGGACAGAAGAAGTAGATCAAGGCAAGAACGACCAAAAGACGATTCCTTGAAGATCACAGTGCATGAAGGTACATTGAATGAAGACTATTATACATCGACACACAAAGTTCAAGACATTGAAGGCAAAAGACCAATCACGGGAGCATCATTGAAATGACCATCCCTTAGGGGGAGATTGTTAGCATTTATTTTATTAAATGTGGAAGTGATGGTCATTTGCTAGAATTAAACCTAAGTGTCAAATGTATTAAATAGTTTAGAAAGTGGGTTAGTGGTATTAGATATGTGTGTAAGTTAAATGTATAAGTGCAATACTTACACTAGCCCACATCAAGCCCAAAGAAAAGCCCACCAATCCATTTGGTGATGGCTGTGTCGATATATTAACCACACACACTCTCATTCTATCAAGTGTCTCATTAGTGTATGCCTCATAGTTCATTGAAAAGAGAGTGTGTGTGTGTGTTTCATCAAAGTCTTTGTTTTTATCTCTTTCAAGAAATAAACACTCGACCATAAGTTATTCCATACGATCCATACTACTTCTCTTCTTGTTCTATACTTTGATCTTGTGAGTGTCATCATATTGTGTCGTGTGTTTATGTGATAAAGAAAAGGGAGTTCGATCCCTACACAATTTCTTTAAGTTTATTTGTTGTTTGTGAGTTTTAGATTAAGACAATTCTATTTCTATAGTTCTGTTATGTTTGTTAAACAATGGTGATGAAGATAATTAGTATGTCTTTAGAATAAGACAATTGCTTTTTCTGTAGTTCTGTTATGTTTGTTAAACAATGGTGATTAAGACCATATGACCATTAACTAACATCCAAATCTATTAAACAAGTACATTACATAATTATACCAACATGCAACCAAAGTTTTTTCAACTACCACAAAGTTATTACATCAATTGTTTCATCCTCAACTGGAGCAACACAAAACACTTAACAAAGATGTCATTTCTTACTGGAAAGCTGCCCTTTTCCACCTGCAACTTCAACCTTCCCTTTTCCTTTATTGTCATTCTCTAGAATTGCTCCTAAACCATCTATGGATGTTTTAATTCCAAATATCTTATTACCTGTACAATCCCAAGTATGCTGTGCTGGCAGGACTAGTATGCATTTGGCAGACTGTTTTTGATGTGGAACATTTTTTTTCGCTGGAACCTTTTCAACAGGAACATTTTTTGATGGCCACATAAAGGTGCATCTTTCAATCCATTTAATAGTCTCAACATCGAGTTCATCACTGCTTGATGATACAATGTCACTGCTTGTATCATAATCATCACTGCTTGAGTATACCCATTCACAGATTGGGCTTGAACAATTGGCAGCTTGAACATTGACTTCATCACTGCTTGATGATACAATGTCACTGCTTGTATCAGAAGAATCAACGAAAATCCCTTCTATAAACATAAAAAAAAATGATAGGCATGAACTAACAAATACGAAACCTTTTTTCACCATGGTTTTCAAAGTCCAATTGAGTAAATAAGTTAGGTGATGGGATTTTGGGGGTCTGGTTTCTCTATGTATTGTATAGGGATTTTGTTTCAAAAAATGTCCCTAAACATTAATGTGGGTCGGGTTAAATAACAACTGACTTGTGTTGAGTGACATAAGTCAAAATTGATGTGGGTCGGCTTTGACTTTTTTAGTCAACAGCGATAAAAATGGGAAATGTACACATGCAGCTGAGTGAGTCTGTGAGTGTCCATAAGTGTTCCACTGCTTCATTGCAACTATATGAACCTGTATTTGGTTCATTATCAACACATAACCGATACACTCCTACTCCATCAATCCTACTTAACAAATACATGATCCTACTTTACAATACCATAGTTGCCCATTTTGACAACATGAGTATTACAACAAACAGGGCATTTAATTAAGTCATTCTATGGTATGACAATACTATAGTTACCCATTTTGATAACATAAGTATTACAACAAACATGTGACTCGATTGTAGTATGGGGCAGTTTTAATATTTGTAAGTTTTCCCGTTAGAACCAAGATTCACTTGAGGACAAGTGATAAATTGATCTTCCGAGGTCGTTTTCCCAACGAGATTTGAATTGAGATTTACGTTTGTGTTTTTAGTTTTAATGCTTGATTGTCGAATATTTTTGGTTTGGTTTTTAGAGATTTAAAAACTATTTTAACTAATTAAAATTTAAACTAATTAAATAGCAACTACAAGTAATGACAATAAAATTAAGCTAAGAATATGATATTAAAAGATATGCTTGCCAAGAGTGGTGAAAAGATTATAAAGTGTGAATTCTCGTTTTAAGCCCTTTTTAATTAATACCCGTCAAAATAAATCATTTTCTCACAACGTTGGCTTATATTGAAAACAATTAATTTTTCTTGGTAAAAATTATTAGATCTAAATAATCAATTTTCCTAACGGCTTTTGCCCGTTAAAGTTACTAAAAATCAAACCAAGTAAACCAAAGGTTATCAACTAATAATTTCTAAGGTTTCACACTTAATTTCACAATTCACCAACACTTAACAAGCATATAACAAGATCTACTCACTACTCATATTAATTAAACTAATAAAAACAAATAATTCCACAATAGTAAACATGATCTTAAACTAGGTATTTAAACTAAAAATGATAAAAAGGTAAGAAATTAAGACCCGGTGATTTATACGAGAGAATAACCACCCGATCTTATAAACTAAATAAATGATTAAAGTTTATTTCTTTGTTAACTTTAATTTTGCTATATAGTTAATAAAGTTTAAAGCTTTATTAACTAAATAACTTAATAAAAGTTATTAAAGTTGTAAACTTTAATGATTTTAAAGCTTATAAGACCCGTAAGCTCCACGCCTTAGATGTAAGATGACGAGAAACAAAGAAAGATCAAAACTTTATAAGGGTTAGTACACATAAGCTAATAAATAACAGTTTATAAAAAATATTTTTTTGAAAGAAAATAATATTTTCACTAATTTATCACCCAAAAAGGCTCATAAATCAATGAAAAATATCAAATGATCTCGGAAAAATCCCAAAATTTTTTAGAAACTTTAGAAAAATGACAAAAGCTTACTATAAATTTTTCAGAATTTTTGGAAGGGTGCAAGTATTTTATTTGATTTATTAAACTAAAACATCTCATAAATCAAGATAAAATAGTAAACGATTTCAAAAAAATCTGAAACTTTTACAATAACTTTGGGAAACAGTAAGGAGATACGAAAAAATTTGAAAATATTTTTAGACCATTTTTACTATTTTTCTAAAAATAAAATACGAATCAGATCTATAAAAACAAAAAGACAGAAACTGTTTTTGATTTTTAAAAATACTAAAGCTACTCATAAAAATCTGAAAAATTTATCCTATCTTACGAAAACATTAAGAAGATACCAGATATTTTTAGAATATTTTTTTGATGGATTTTTCTATTTTTTAAAAATAAAATACGAAACAGTGAAATAAAGAAACAAAAAGACAGAAACTATTTTTGAATTTTTTTAATAGTAAAACGTGAGAAATAACTTTTGTAAACGCTAAAAATTACAGAAAACAATTTTCTTGATTTTCTAAAAATTAGCTACGATTTTTTCTTTCTTTTTTTTAAACTAATAACAAAATAAAAACACAAAACTTTATAAAAAAAAAAGAGGTGAATAAGAGTGTGTGTGACGAATGTGTAAAACAATATTTTACATCTACACAATCATTATAACTCTTTTATTCAAATTCTTTTTATAAAAAATTTGTAAACTTTTTATAAAAAAAAGTAATAAGTTAAAAGAAATATAAGAAGAAAAAGAATATAAAGATGCAAGATTAATAAAATTACAACACTAATAAAGTAAGACTAGGAATTTAAAGAGGCAAAATTTATAAAAACATTAAAACTTTTACAAAAACTAGAGCTAAAAACTAGAAACTAAAAAAAATGAAAAGAGGAAGATATACACTCTGTTCCCGAGTATAAAACGGAAAGAAGAGAGATGGAGAGGGAAAAAGGAGTGAAGTAAAGAGTAGAGGAATAAGAAATTAGTTTTTTTTATCTTGTGTTCCCGAGTTGGAAATAAAAGAGAAGGAAGTAAAAAAAAAAGAGCTTTAAAATCAACTTCAATCCGTTTCATCCAAAAAAAAAGAGCTTTAAAATCAACTTCACTCCATTTCATCCCAATTTGGGAAGTAAATTAGGAGAGTAATTTTGATGTAATTTACTATCCTTTACTTTCCTCTCTCCTCCTAAAAAATCTCAGGAACACAATTTTTTTTATTACCATCCCAAACCTTTCCCTTTCACTCCAGAAAATAAACTCGGGAACAGAGTGATAGAGTTGAGGTTGTGGGGGTTTAAATAAACCCTCATATTACATATTTAGTCCCTTACTAGGGTCACGCGCCTCATGGAATTAATTTCCATGGTGCAAGAGGGTCACGCGCCTCATGGAATTAATTTCCATGCGTGTACATGAAATGCCATATAAAGCAGATAGATGCAAAATTCCCTTTCTTGTATATTTTATTTTCTTCATGGGCTTGTGGACTAGGATGGAATGCATGCTAGAGAAATATCAAAAACTTGGGCCTTGTGCTTCTCTTGGGCTTTGGTGAACTGTTGCATCTTCATTGGTGACACAAGTAAATATGGTCCCTCGTAAAGACAACTAATGAATTTGAATTTGCAGTATGTGGCGTTACAATTCTTCATATATTTCGGAGTAAACTCCAAAATACATCCCTGTGGTTTACCCCATTTCGCACCATACATCCCTCTCGAAAAAGTTGCAACATATACATCACTCCGTTAGTAAACGTTAACCTATATACATCCACGAGGACGAACGGTGCAAATTTTGTGTCGTTAACTTGGACACGTGGCAGTTAAGTAAGGGTATTTGTGTCATTTTATGTTTCCCTGCTAATTCACCACTCTTTTTCTACCTATCTCAGTCAAACCCAAATCATAAACACAAATAAAAAACACAAACACAAATCAAACTTTTCCAACAAATTGACAAACCCATCAATATTCGACTTAATATAACTATCAGGATTAACCATGGGTACATCATTAATATCAGCATCAATAACAAAAACTTCATTTTTATCAAGCAAATGCAATTTCCTCATTTTCTTTAACCTAACATCATAATATTTATTAAAATTATCAATACAAACAACACCATCACCTCTTTTTTTCAAACTAACAGCAACATGAGCCCCCACAAACCCACAAGCACCAGTCACAAGCACCACGTGGTTGTCATGTGACCTTATTTTTGCAGACCCTTTGACCTGATTATCCCAACCGGAATCCCCATCACGGAGGCTGCGGCGGGGGGGGGGGGGGGGGGGGGGCGGTGGTTGACGGCGGAGATAGAAAAAAGTGGATAAAAAGACAAAAGTGAGAAATAGGAGGGTGTAAAGTGTAACTCTTGGGAAACGAAAACGATGAGTGTATAAAGTGGATTTGAATTTACCAGGTGTTGATGGGATATCATTCATGACTTTTATTGTAAAAAAGATTGTGACCCAGATATTATTTTGGGAAAATATTTCTGGGTTTCAAAGGGATTTGGATTTGGATTTGGATTTGGTTAAGGGGTTTTAAAAGGGTGGTTAAATTAGGGTTTCATGTCATTTGGTAATAATTTTTATTGATGATGATGAATTTGTGTTTGTGTTTTTGATTTGTGTTTGTGATTTGTGTTTATGATTTGCGTTTGAGTGAAATTGGTAGAAAAAGAGTGGTGAAGGAGTAGGAAACATAAAATGACACAAATACCCTTACTTAACTGCCACGTGTCCAAGTTAACGACACAAAATTTGCACCGCTAGTCCTCGTGGATGTATATAGGTTAACGTTTACTAATGGAGTGATGTATATGTTGCAACTTTTTCGAGAGGGATGTATGGTGCGAAATGGGGTAAACCACAGGGATGTATTTTGGAGTTTACTCTATATTTCGTATTGGAACAAATGATGGGGCCTATCAAAGATTCTTGTGAATTAATTAAAAGTTTGGATGAATTTGTCATAATACACCCCTCTTTTCATACTTAGTACTCATTCTTACAACTTGGGCTTTAATTGGGCTTCCACTTAAGTTTGATAAATAATCGAATAAGCTCCAATAAATCCTCTAAAAATCTTTAACATCTTATAATCTTCAAATAATCATCACTATGCTTCACTAATTTCGTCTCGTACCGCTGGACTCGTAATTCCGTGCTCTTTCCAAAGGAGTGCTCGGGTAATTACCGCTTTTGCTTTGTTTTCAAACCACCCTTGTACCTACAAGACATAATAACACATTCCAAACGTATTTGCACTATAATTTAACATATTTCATGGCTATTAGTCTATTTTACCCTTTTTTCCGGTATAAAAATGATGTGTGTTTAAGCACACATCAACAGTGCATTCAAAACGCCAAAACCAAACCTAAATCATGATAACTCAATCTTTAACAGATGATTACAAATTCATTCACCAAATCACCTAAAGTGTTATTGCTTCTACTCCACCTATTCTTACTGAACACAAATCATAATCATACTTAACAAACAAATAACACAAATCATAAACAATCATAATCCTACTTAACAAACAAATAATACAAATCAAATATCACTAATTAAAGATACTTGAACCATTGTTGTGATACCATAATGTACATAAACTACATAACCAACCATCAACATAAGACATTGTTCATATACACCTAACATAAACACAATCGACTACCAGAAACCCAAAAAACCAACCCACAATGACCAAACCCAAATGGTCAAATTTGCAAGTAAACATAAGAAGCGATGAAAACCCAACTGATGATAAGGTATTTCCTCAACTTGTTAGCCCGCTGCTCCTCCATATTTGCCCGAAGCTCTGCCTGGTTTGCCCAGGTCTCCTCCTCATTTGCCCTGTGCTCCTCCCAGTCAGCCCTATCTTGCTCTAACCTCAACGCATCTTCCAAAGCATCCCCGGTCCTAAGTAGACCAGGGATGATGTCTAAAGATCGGTCGCACATCGGTGGATCCACTGGTATGTGCTTAAACACATACCTTTTCTTGACCAAATTAAGTCCAAAACGACCAAAAACTAACCAAAATGCCAAATATATTTGTGTTTTTGTGTTTTTGATTGTGCAGGTACGGATATTGAAACAAAAGGATTGAAAACGGGGCAAATACGGACAAAACCGAGCTTGGAATGGAAAAGAGCACAAGAAGCCGAAGCCGGGAAATACATTTTTCATTTGGATTTAATTCGAGCTCAAAAATCCCAAAACGGCCCTTGGATATTTTCTAATTGACAACATTGGTCCCTAGAATTAACTTTGCAAATTGGCAGATATGGTCCCTGAAGTTTACAAGTTTACACTTATGGCCCTTGGACAAAAAAAAATCCTTAAACTAATCTATCCACACCACAACCGGATCTACAAAAATTAACCCATCCCATAAATAACCCATCCAACACCAGCCCATCACCACCTAAGCCCATTACCATTTTAGCTAAACAAAACACGGGTCAAAAGATAGTCAAACCCACATCCTAAATCACTGTTGATCTTCTCTAACCTCAAAATTTACCCGCCTAAACCTGCTAATCTCCTACCAGTCACTCTCAACCTCACTACCATCCAAGAACATCACCATCGGTCCCCCCCTCCACCTCAGCAATCCAAGGCACAAGAAATACGATCAACGGTTGAAATTGAAAGGAGTGGAGGCCAAGAAAAATCCAAAGGCTGGAATTAGAGCCAAGAAAGCACAAGCAAGGATTCCCACACAGAAGAAGCACAAGACCCAGAGAAACCCTAGTTTTAGGAGTAGTATAAATAGGAGTTAAAGTAGTAGTAGTAAAGGAGGTAGTTTTTAGCTTATTTTAAGGTACTTTTAATTTTGTTTAGCTTATTTTCATTCCAGCATTGTAATTTACTCTTTTTAATATAATTTCAGTCTTAGTTTTAATTATTCAAAAAAAATCCAAAAAATAGTACTGTTTGTTTATTGCTTATTTATTGCTTATTCATGGTTTAGAATAGCTTGTTTGTCTCATTTACTGCTTCTCATGTTCACTCATAGTATTAGAATCCATAGTTTAAGTTTAAGTTTTTACCAAGTTAAAAAAGTCAACCATAGTCAACTTTAGCTTATTAGCTTATTCTAGTACTGCGCCATCAGTTTTTATTGCTTATTCAATATCATTATAGCTTTATATTTGTAGGATATTCATGAACTAATAAACACAAGATTGGGTGCTATATGGATCGAACTAGGAAGAAACTAGAGAGAGAAAGTGGAGTGGAACCTTTAGAGAGATAAACCAAAAAGAAAAATAAATTGAATGCTTGCAAAGGTCCAACCCTCTCCACATGTGGAGAGGGGTATTTATACTTACATGCTTAGCCTACTTACTTTGTCCCTAGTGGACTGTGGAGCGAGCTGACAGTGGGTAAAGACCCGACTCACTCCACAATATTAATTAACTACTTTACTACTAATATTACTTGTATTACTAAGGGCTATTTAATACATGAGGTCACCCCGATAACAATGTTCTTAAATCAAGCACTCTATTCATGAATCTTAACTTTGTAGCTCGTAGACATTGATTCTTCAGTCTTTAGTAATCATTGTGCCTTCAGCAGTGGACTTATGACGACTTCTCCTTGTCTTGGATGATTTTGATCATTCTTCGAAAATATCATCCAACATGTATCTTCAAGTCATCTTTTATCAGTATGTCTCCATGTGATGAAGTATTCTTTGAGCCGACATGCTCACACTCTTTGGAGTCATGATCTTTAGCATCAGAGTTTGCAGAAGCCGTGTTGAAGGTCTTTTAGGTTGATCATGACTTTGTTGGGTTACAATGATAATGTAGTGTGAACATGTGGTAGATGTTTGGCATCTTTTCTGAAACTAGCTACAACAGCAACCAGCTACAGCATTCCATAGCTACAATCGCCAGATGTTCCTGCATACGACAGTTAGCAATAAAACATCCGGTACTTACAGGTTCGGACTTCGAGATTGTTAACAGCATAGTGTAAAAACTCTCTCTAATCCTTACCAAGACCGTTCCTAATCGAAAACCCACAGAGGGCTTTTTAAGATCGTACCGTAGTATATCAACGATTAGGTGAGTCACTGGAGATCACTCCACGACTGTAGACCGTTTGAAACCGCCGCGATCACTAAGCGTAATCCACAGGGAATTACCGAAGTGACCTGCTTTCAGGGCTGTTTGATGTTGACCCTGGCAGGAATTTCCATTCAATCACTGAGAATTACATTTGTAAATTCTCTCATAAATGTTCTGGCAGATTGCTAAGATCTGCGTAGGACTCATAAGTTTACAACTAGTGTCCTTAATGTTGAACAACCAGTGTAGAAATAATTCGTGTTCCTATGAGATCTTATTATGAATCTCGTGGCTCTAGACTTGATAGTGCGTTTTGATTTAGTGAGCGGAGGCTGGAGAGAACTGCCACCTTTTCAATATCATCTAACTCGGAGTGAGAGAGACGATAGAAATGTATTGAATTCCATGACAATTGAAACAAGAATCCTTTGAGGGACCTTGAGTGGCTAGGGAGGGTTGTGCAGCGTATCACTGGGTCCATGATACTTTGTCTTCAATGTCAACAATCAATTAAGTGATTCTGACAGTATATAAATTGACCCGGTTTATGCCTAAGTTGTAAGGAGGGCTTCTTTCTTTTCACCCTTTATCTTTACATTTCTTTTTCATTCTTCAACCCCTTCAGTGCTTACCGAGACTTCATGACTAGCACCTTGTTGGGTTTGTTCCAGTACTAGCTCCATCTCAGTCGGCACTTTTCCCTTATCCACTTATCTCCTTTTTTTCATCATACCTAAGGACTTCTACACTAACTAGTGGATTGTCCCTGGGTAGATCCCTCCGGCTCTGGCGGGATCATGGGAACTTGAGCCTAACCTAACCATCCTTATAACTCCATACATTAATTAAAATGGTCGGTCTTTGGTATTCTTCCACGATTGCCATAAACCAAATCTTTGAAAAATCTCTCAAAGTGCTCACGATTCTGAAACACATTTTTGTAAACACTTGAGAGTTTTATATTTTTCAAATGCTCCCCCTCAACATGTGCTCAAATGATTGTTTTATAAATTTGCACATGTTAGGTAGAGCTCGCACTTTTTTTGAATTGATCAACTTTCAGTGAACATGACCGATTCGAGACACGCTTACATCACTGGTTAGACCAGCTTGAAATTATTACCCGTCCTGGTCAAGTTCACAGAAAGTTTCTCGAAACGGTACACTCTACTCAGACACATCCTTTTCGAGACATGCTTACATCACTGGTTAGACCAGCTTGAAATTATTACCCGGCCAGGATATGTCCTTTCGATAAATGACAGTTTGTGTTTCGTCAATTCATTGGTGAAGTCTGAGTCACGATCTCATGCGATGCCAAATCCTTTTTGTCCATTCGCTCCCCCTCAATATGTGCATCGATATACGAAAGAGTTTAGCACATATGGGAGAGCCTACCATTTAAGTCCAAAACATCACATTTTCATCAGGTTTCATATTTAAATCACATTCTCTCCCCCGATCAAAAATTTCAAACCATTTGAGATTTGTGATCCCAAATGATTTAAATAAGTTAGAAAAATGTGGGAGAAAATGTGTCCAATTTTAATGTATTCTGATACTGGAGCATACGATGCTCCCCCTTAAACCACGAGAGAGTGTCACTGCTGATGTTGCACAATGTCGGTAAGGTGTTAGAAATTTGAACAAGTACTCTCCCCCTTAATTAATGACCCGTTTTCTATTTAAAGAGCTGTAGACATTCAATTAAGTAAAGATATTTGTGAAAATTTAGTTCAATTTACCACCTTGTGAAATATCAAAACTCTCTTGAAGAATCAGAGAAGATAAAGAGTTTTTTGATGTAAAGAAGACTTCTCTTCTTATGCACGAAATGACGCACTGAGACGTACATCAGATCGGGTAACATGGATATAAAGTAATCCATGCCCAGGTGAACATCACCCAGTCGGTGGAACAGCCGTCCTTTTGGCGACGTGCTTTCCACAATGTATAGAGCGGGTTGCAGTATGAAGTAACTGCAAACCATTAAGACATGTTTTAACCGATTAGTTGTAACTTCTGCTCGAGCTTCATTTAAAGACCCGTGTCATTATTGAATGATATTTATAGGCTCGTAAATGTTATCGATAAACAGAAGACATGCCTAGGTGAGACTATTTTTGGTATTTTTCTGATTTTTCGATTTTTTATGGGTTTTTTTTTTTATAGGTTTTATATTTTTCTCTTTTCTTTTTTGTTTTAAGATATATACAAGTATATACAAGGATATGAGAGGATAACCCTTTACTCCTCCTTTTCCTCCTGAAGACACTTGAGAGTTTCTGGAGATAAGCTCTTCATTCCAAGACGCGGGAGAATAAACTAAAACCTTTCTCTCGGGAGAGCCTTAGTGAAGATGTCTGCTAGCTGAAACTCTTTCCTCACAAAATACAGCTCCACGATTCCCCTTTCAACCTGTTCCCTGATGAAGTGATGCCTGATGTCGATGTGCTTTGACCTGGAGTGCTGAACATTGTTGCAACAAAGTGCAATGGCGCTTTTGTTGTCACAATATAGAGGAATTTTGTTGTATGAGAATCCATAGTCTGATAGTTGTGATCGCATCCATAGAATTTTTGCACAACAAGCCGACATAGCAATGTATTCCGCTTCAGTAGAAGATATGGATGTGCTCATTTGCTTCTTCGAAGACCAACTAACCAACTTTTCCCCTAAAAACTGAGCTCCTCCTGAAGTACTTCGATGAGTGTCCTGACACCCCGTATGATCTGCATCAGCATAAGCCGTTAACTCCATGGCTGTGTCCTTAGGATACCAGAGACCCATATGAACTGTTCCTTGAAGATATCTGAAAACCCTTTTTACTGCTTCAAGATGCTTTTTGGTGGGTTTGGATTGATATCGCGCACACATGCATACAACAAATAGAAGGTATGGCCTGCTTGCAGTAATGTACATTAAGGATCCAATCATGCTTCTGTACTTTGTTTGATCGACTGGAATCCCTGACGGGTCTTCATTTAGCTTAGATCTATCAATCATGGGAGTATCAACTGGCTCACTTGAATCGAATCCAAACTTTTTCAAGATCTCATATGCATATTTGGACTGATTGATGAAAATACCTCCGGGACTTTGAGATACTTGTAATCCTAGGAAGAATGACATTTGTCCCATCATCGACATTTGAAACTTGGAGCTCATCTCTTTTTAAAATCTATCACATTCACTAGGGTCAGATGAAGCAAATATGATGTCATCTACATAAATCTGAACAAGTAGTAGATGTTTGCTTGTCTTCCTGGTGAACAATGTTGGATCAACTACACCCTTTGAGAATCCATGAGCTAGAAGAAACTTGGACAATGTATCATACCATGCTCTAGGTGCCTGCTTCAACCCGTAAAGAGCCTTCTTCAAGCGATAAACATGCGTAGGATGTTCAGCGTCCACAAATCCTTCAGGTTGGCTCACGTAGACTTCTTCCTTTAAGTCCCCATTCAAGAAAGCTGTTTTGACATCCATCTGGTAGACTATCATATTTAGACTTGCAGCATTGGCCAGGAAGATTCTAATAGCTTCAATTCTAGCAACTGGAGCAAATGATTCTTCAAAATCAATGCCCGCTTCTTGTCTGTATCCTTTAGCAACTAGACGTGCCTTGTTCTTTAAAACATCACCATGCTCAACAAGTTTTACCTTGAAGATCCACTTGAGAGAAATAATCATAGCACACTCTGGAGGAGGCACTAATTCCCATACTTCAAGTCGATCAAATTCATGGATTTCGTCTTGCATGGCCTCGAACCAACAGTCTTTGGTCATTGCATCTTTGACATCTTTTGGTTCGACTTTAGACAGTACAGAATTGAAGATACACCACAATGCATCTGTTGCCAGTTGTTTACGAGTGGATACAGGACGAGAAGGATTGCCGATGATGTTGTCAATTGGATGATCGCTGGTCCATTTTCTGAGATGGTCATGAGGTTGAGGGTTTTGGATTGATGTTGCCGTGCTGTGTTCTTTGTGAGAGGACATGTATGATGAGGGTTCAGGAGCAAATATGTTCTCAAAAGGAACATCATCGATAGGAGCAAAAGGATTAACTTCCAAAGAATGATCATCTGCAGATTCTTGTTGCACTGGAGAGGATTGAGTATTTGACGTTGTGGGTGATTGACTTGCAGGAGGAGCATTGAAACTGATTGAGACTGAAGCTGGATGGTTTTCTGAGCCTTATGGAACTTGAACATCCGCAGCGTCAGGTGCAGCTACTGCATTTGTGATTGTTTCATTTGTTGGCTCAAAGTATTCGTCAAACATTGGATCAAATAGCTTCTTCAACTCCTCACTCGTTGGTGGAACGAAAGACTCTGTAGGCGTGTGATTCTGTACAAGCCCTGAACTAATTGGTCCAGGTGTCAAAAGTTTAAGATCGGGTCCAGAACTGGTTTGTCCTGAAACAGTTTGCTCACTTAGCTCGTCGAACGTGACATGGATGGTTTCCATGATTTGTCGGGTTCTCTGGTTGTAGATTCTGTACCCTCTACGGTCTGGTGCGTATCCAACAAAAATACCTACATCTGCTTTAGCTTTTAACTTTCCCAAGTCTTGACTATCATTTGTTGGATAGCAAAGAGCACCAAACACACGAAGAAATGATAAATCTGGCTGCTTGTTGTAAATTAACTCATAGGGAGTCTTCTCATGAATGGGATGAATCAGAGATCGGTTTTGGGTGTAGCATGCAGTTGCAATGGCCTCTGCCCAGAGAAACATCGGTGCCTTTGAAAATATAAGCATGGTTCTTGCAGCTTCTACTAGAGTACGGTTTCGCCGTTCAACGACTCCGTTCTGCTGAGGAGTGCGAGGTATACTTTTCTGATGTGTGATGCCAATATTTTCATAAAAGTTTCTGAGTTGTTGATTGACAAACTCAGCTCCATTATCAGTGCGGATGATTCTGACAGTCTTGTTAAGCCTTACTTGCAGCTGTTTAATCAGCTTAATGATCACCTCAGGAGTCTCATCCTTGGTTCTCAAAAACTTTACCCATGTGAACCGAGAGAAATCATCTACTATCACCAGAATATATTTCTTTCCATTTATGCTTTGTACTCTCATTGGACCGCATAGATCCATGTGGAGGGTATGAAGAACTTCCAAGTTGGTGTTGACGGTTTTGGGTTTGTGGGTTTGTTTCTTGCTTTTGCCCAGTTGACATGCAGAGCAGAGATGATCTTTTTCATATTTTAATCTGGGCATTCCTCTAACAAGATCTTTGCGGGAAAGATCATTGATGGTACCGAAGTTCAGGTGGTTCAAACGACGATGCCACAGCCATGATTTTGTTTTAGAGGCTTTTGAAAGCAAGCATATGGGAGAGGACTTCAACATTTCTTCAATTCATATGGTGTATAGATTCGTACCCCGACTACCCTTGAGAAGATCTATACCATCCAATTCTCTGACGAAACATGTGTGTTTTCTTAAAGCCACTTCCAGATCAGAGTCACAAAATTGGCCCACAGAAAACAAATTGTGCCCTAATCCTTCCACATAGTAAACCCGTGAGATCACACTGTTACCAAACACATAATCTCCATAACCCATAATCGCACCAAAGTGGTCATTCCCGAATCTAACTGTCCCGATAAACTTTTTCACAAAGTTCTTGAGCCGTGAGCGATCCCAAGTCATATGTTTTGAGTAGCCTAAGTCCAAATACCAAAGGACGATTTGTACGACCTGCATTTGAAACAAGACAATAATGGATAACTGAAATATGTGGATCCCCACTGGAATTTGGGGTCCGTTTGGTTAGTACACACACAAGTTCTGGAGCATTAGTCTTTTCTAATATTGATGCCTCTACAGTAGGAACTACTCTAGAGTTATCAAGGGACCTATTAGAAGGGCTATGTGTTCCTAATGGAAGGATTCGACCCGTTGGTCTCCATTCTTTAATCTTCACAATTTTATGTTCATTCAACTTAGGCAATGGATTCTTGTTTCCTAAACTGAACTTCCTTCCAGTGGGTCTCCATTGATACCCAACCTTAGTGAAGATTTTTCCTGTGGCTTTCCAACTTTTCACATTACTTTCAGTTTTCCTAACATGCATAATATGGGGTGGTACATGAGATATCAGAGACGACACAACACATTCATCATGATTAACAGAAATTAAGCATTCGTCACATGTTTTACAGACCATTTTAGAATTCGAATTAATTACAGTACTTTTGATACTAGAATCAACACGATTCCATCTAGTCGTTACAAACTTATTGTTCCTAGGTTGGACTTCTACTCTTTTCTTGTGATCACTCTTAGCCGGCGCAGTCCTATCATTCCTTGCATTGCCTTTAGGCTTTGACCCGCTAGCTTGGGTGTCACTTCTTACTCCTGTAGAAGTAATGATGGGAACATTAGTTTGCTTCACTAACACATGCTTTCCTGATAATGATGTGCTAGGTTCTGATGTTCTTGGTGGTAAATCAAAGGACACATGCTTGTTCTTAATAGTGGACGATGAGGCACCTAAGCTATCCTTTTGGTAACTGGACCTAGGACCCGAGCTAATAGCATATTCTAGCTGTTCCTGGATCCTTTTTGTGAGGACACATGTATAACCTATTGCCTTATCATGTGGTTTTCCTATTCTGTCCTCTTCCACAACCTCTCAAAGAGTGTCAAGTCCATCCCTAAGGTGACTAAGATACATCTGATGGACAGGTCTGTTATTTCTTATGGGAAATGGAATAGGCCCCACATCAACATCATTTATTTTACAAGCAGAAACCTTTGATGAAACACAATTACAAGATGTACATGGCATTTTACCTTTCACCTGAGTCTTCAGATTCTCAATTTCATTTAACAAAGAAGTTATCCTTTCATTATGACTATTTCTTGTAACTTTAATTGAGTCATATAACTCTTTGTAATGTTGTTTAATCTTAGAATTTTCTTCTCGAAAACACTCATTTTCATGATGTAATTTGTTTATGGTGTCTTGATATTGAAAATTATGAGAATCTGACGACGACGGTTTATTGGTGCCATAAACATCTCACTTGTTGGACTTAAATTGGGCAATTTGAGCCCTCAACAGACGAATCGTGTTAGTGTGAGCTTGAATTTTCTCATCCCGTTTGCTTGATTCAAAATACGTATCAAACTCAGGAGCATCCGAAGATGTCTTGGTATTTGATAGTTTACATCTTTCTTCTAAGTGTTGATATTTTAATTGTAAGTTAAGATGTTCAACCTCTAATTTAGAAAAATGTTTGACCATGTCATCATGGTCATCATTTTGAATTTTTTCAAGCAGTTTCAAATTCTCCCCCTCAAGCTCCACAACACGATTCTGGGTAACATTTAAAGCCATAGCATACTCATGATATTGACAAGCAGATAATGCAGAATCAGTTGCAGTAAAAAATACATCTTGTGCAATACATCTCCCAATCAAATTATCATTATTGATGAGCATGTTTTTCCTTTCAATTTCGCGGCTCTTAAGTTCTATTGCATATTCATTCACCTCATTTTCCATATCTTTAAACACTACTTTCATTTCTTTTATTTCTGTGTTGAGGGCAGTTTGCAGCCCTTCAAAATGTTCTTTGAGTAGTTTAAAGAATGGCATGACCTCAATTAAGTAACACCTTTTTGCATGTTCAAAACACCTTTCCCCCTCAGTAATGCCGGTTAGTGTGATTCTCTTCTTACATGTTTTATCAAAATCAGCAAACAGTTGCCAAAGCACATAAAAGCTAATAAATGTTTTGCATTCAGTGGGAAGAGACAACGGCACAAAATTCCTAGGTGTATTGGGAGGATAGACCGTTATGGACGCAACTTTTCTAATGAGAGGGGTGTTGGCCTTAAGTTTTTCTTCATTAAGTTTTTCATTATCTTGTTTCCAGAATATCTGTTCAGGTGTTAACTTCTTTTGAGGAGCAAACACAGTCAAACGATTTTCCTCACTATAGTCACGGGGCTTGATTATTATTCGTCTGGCTATGCACTCGGGATCCCTCATTTTCTCATTCATTCTTTCCCTTGTTCTCTCACTTATCTCATCCTCCTCTTTAGTGTAGATATGCTCAGGCAGGTCGTGATTAGGCATAAACATCACATTAGAATCATTTAATGCAGGTTGGGCTATCTTAGCAATCTCATGAATAGCTAATTTAGATCTACCTACATTGCTTTCACTATGCTTGTCACTTAACTTTCTGTGCTTATACATCATTTGGGCAGTCTGTCTGGTTTGGTCTTGTGTGTACAACTTATCCTCAAGCTTATTTTTTAAGGTTTTGAGCCTAGAGAAATCATTTAAGAGTTCCTTTTCTTTTTCTTTGAATTCTAGCTTAAGTGTAGTTATACACCTTTGTACTTCCTGTTTCTGTTTGACAGACTGTTCTAGCTGACTTTTCAAAGAATTCAACTCTTGTTTTAATGTTTCTTCTCTTACTCTAGACTCTTTAATAAGTGTACTCATTTGACCTTCTAATTTCTGCTCACGTTCATTAAGCTCAAACTTAGCACGCTGTTCATACATAGCCACTTGTTCTTTATAAATGTTTAGTCTAGTGATCAAGTTATCATCAGGTGCAAGTACTGTACTTTCACGTGTGCATGCATTATCTATTTCACGTGTAATTTCTACGGCACACAAGTCATCAACAACACAAGCATCATTTACAACAGAAGATTCAGCATTTTGTACATCATGCACATTTTTCTGACTCAAATATTGTTCATATGGAATCATATTGCTATTATCCATGTCAACATTATTTGAGTCAGAGACAATTGCCTGTTGTACTTCGATGGGAAACTTTTGTTTATCAACTATTTCATATGTGTCATATAATCTTAGTACCTCAGATATCACAGAAGCATTTGAAGAACCAGCTTGTTGAGATGGAGAGGCCAAGGACGACAAATTGGCCATGAAGATAGTTTGAGCAGTTGGTTCTTCATCCACATCAGAGTCAAATGCATCACAATCATCAGCTTGGAAGATATTAGGATCATTGAGTGCCATATCTTGGACTGGTTGCTCATCCACATCAGCATCAAAAGTATTACCCCCATCACCAGCCAGAAACAACAATTCTTCCTCATCCAATACTGCTCCATTCTCTTGAGCCTGCATCAACAGCATCTTGTCCTTGAAGTAGTCTGAGTTCTGAGGTCGTTTTGGTTGATTGCAGTTTCTTGCAATATGTCCCAGACCTCCACAATTATAGCACTTGATCTGTTTCCCTTGCCCCTGGTTGGCATTCCCAGCCCTATTCTGCATAATACCTCGACCCATGTTTCTGCCAGCTCTCCCTTGCACATTTTGAACCACAATTTTTCCATCCTCCACCATTGCAAGATTTCGCGGGTTGGATGAATTTCTTAACTGATTGTTGGTCTGAGGAAGAGAAGCTTTGAACTGTTGAAGAAGTAAAGATACTTTATTGGTGAGGTTATCAAGCATTTTATCAGTCTGAGTATAGCCTGAGTCAAGTTGAGGACTCATAGCAGATGATGGTGATAGAAGTTGAGGATGTCCTTGGTTGGATGATGGTTGAAAGTTTGGTACAGCAGTTGCCATAAATGCTAGTGGATCATTGGAAGTGGATGGATTCAACTTCTCTCTTAACACTCGATCAAAGACAGCATGCTTCTCATGTTGTTGAAGATAGGCATACAGCTGTTCATAGTTGGTATCCCTCAGACCTTTGTTGAGTTTGACAGCAGTAACAAATCTGTCCCATTCTGGAGTCATATTGTTCACAAACTTGGAGTTAAGTTGGATGTTGGGCATAGTCATTCTAATTATCCTCATGTCATTTACCAACTTATGGAATCTCACATAGTAGTCTGTAATATTCTCTCATGGGTTCATTTTGAAATGTTCAAACTCATCATACAAATGAGATTCCCTGTCTTCCTTTGTCAGTTCTGACCCAGCCAACAGCATCTTCACATTGTCCCATACTGCCTTGGCTTCTGTATTGAAGTTGATGAGTTTGTAGACATCCTTTGGAAGACCTTGAATGATGATATTTGAGGCTCTAATATCAGCATCATACCTCTTCTTTTCATCCTCAGTAAGATTTGATGATACAAAAACAAGAAGAATGAAACATTAAATCTGGTTGCTGGAGTGGTTAATTCTGGTGACTACCCAGTTAAGTCTGGTGGTTAAGTCTCCTCAGTTAAGTCTGGTCGTTAAGTCTTCTCAAAGTTAAGTCTGGTAGTGTTAATCAGTTAAGTCTGGTAGTGTTACACAGTTAAGTCTTCTAGTGTAAAGTCTGATGATTACACAGTTAAGTCTTCTAGTGTATCAGATGCTACTATGAGTCATACTACTGCTGGATGGATAAGGATGAAGAAAATATTTTGTATTTGAGTCAAGTATATCAAGTAGATAATATCTAGATATGTTTTCAGTCAACAAATTGTAAAAGATACATGTTGTATCTTATTGACTGACATACACAAGCAAGTAGTAGACAAGACTTATCAACTTTGTAATGATCTTCCTTGTGCTATAAAAGGAATATCATACCCTTAGATAAAAAGTGTGATTAGTGGTTAGATGTTAAATCACCAAGGTGCTTCATACTTACAAATTACAACAACACCAAGTGTGTTAAAATGTAAAGCACCAAAAAGAGTGTGTGTGGGAACATTAGACATAGGGTCTATTGTTGTTAGGTTTGTTTAGCCTCAAGGATCATTGATCCCTGATTAGATAGTAATCGTACTACTATTGATCAAGTAGTATTGGGGCTAGTTGGAATAACAAACGGTGAAATTGGGAAAACCTTGTTGTGATAATATTGTTTCTTTCATTTGAATATTCCGCTAATATTATCATCATGCTAGTCATAGACAAAATCCTAGATCAAAGGTGTAACAACCTAGAGTCCATAAACGATCACGTAACTTATTTTAGTAGATGTAAGTAGCTCTAAAATAAGTTTCCACATTTAAGATCTCATTCTTGGCATATATTTAGTTGATAAAGTAGAAGTTCAAAGTTTGGATAGGTTTCATTGGGTATTAAAAGCTTTAAGTGGAAAAAACCCCAACTGTTGCCTCAGAACATTTCATAACAGACTGCACAATTTTCAATTTTTCCATTTTTCAACCCTAGTTTTTAATTTTTAATTCCTTCTTGTTAAGCCCAATTTAGTTGAAATTTGGTACAATGAAACTTGGCCTACTTATCTAGTTGATCCCATTTTTTTTAGATTTTTAGAATTTTCTTTTCACAGCTTTTTAAGGGCTTGAAAAAGGCCTTTTTGCCCTGCACCAATAGTACATCAGCAGACCACAGCCCTCAGTGTGCTTATTTGGATGTTAGCAGTGCTTATTTGTTTGCTTTTGTGGCGTATCTAGTTTCCTTTCAGCTTATTGTTTGTTATTCAGCTTTTTCAGTTCCCCTTTAGCTTAATTACAGCTTTTAGTCCAATTTTAGCTTATTCCCTTTTTAATGTCAACTGTTCTATTTTAAGGGCTTATTTCTGGCTTATTTCAGATTTTCAAAAATAGATTTCAGTTTTAAAGTTGCTTATTATCTTTTGCTTAATCATTTTCCAAAAAGAAAAACACAAATATATATATATATATATATATATATATATATATATATATATATATATATATATATATAGTTTACAAAAAGGCCATAACTGGGATTCGAACCTGGGTCTGTTCACTGACACCACACACACCCTACCAATGCCCTAGGGTCTTTTATCAGTTATGGTTTGTATTAATTATTACTTAACTAGTTTAGTCTCTTTTTAGCTTATTTGAATTCGTGGCTTATTTGTAGCTTATTACAATAAGTTGACTTTTCCATTTTATTTTTCCCATGTTTAGAATAGTGTTTAAGACTTTTCTGTAATTTTCCAGATTTTTCCATTTTCATTTAGTATTTTCAATTAATTTTTCTTTTAAAAATTGTTTTTAATTCATATTTAATTATTTAAAAGTCAAAAAAATACAATTATTTTTTCTAAAATTTTCTTTCATCATTTAGGACTTAGGAAAATTAATTTGGCATTCCTAGGGTTAGTATTTTATAGATTTCACTTTTAAAGCTCGGGATTAGCCCGAGCGTGCGCGTCTTTAGATTTCCTTTGCGTTTTTAGTTACGTATGCCTTAGATTTACATTTCCCTTGCCTTATTAATTGTTTTTAGTTTATGTTTGCTTAATTTAGTTTAAAAAACCATATCTCACTCTTATTCCCATTCACTACACGTTTCACGATCCCGAAATCACATATTCCATTCATCCTTCATCGGGACAACGAACCGGGGTTTTCACACATAATTTCTTGTGTGATTCCTTGAATATAAAACCAACAAATCATCCACCCAACCGATGAAGGGACAGCTCGAGTTCTGTAAAATGAAAGAAATGTAATTAGAAAGAAGAAAACCGAGGCAACTTGTAAAATGTAACATTATTATTCTTTTAATCAAGAGTCTAACTTATGTATGTCGGGCATGAGTAGAACCGCCTACCAGGATTCGTGTTAGTCCAGGAAGTTCTAACTACACATTGAAGACCACAGGCGCAAAGAACCATTTTTTTTCAGGTGAACAAGATGATGAGTAGTAACAGTTGATTCAAGGGTGAGTAATAGTGACTGCTTAATCTTGTTATATAAGGACGAGAGAAGTAAAACCTTGTTGCAAAAAATGTCCCTCAACACAAAGGTAGGTCTGTTAGTGCGCCTGTCAGGTATATTTGATGGCGTAAATAGTGAAATGACGAAAATACCCTCACGTGCAACGCACGTGATGACTAACTAACGAGAATTCCTAACGAGCGTTAATCCAAAAACTAAATTTGCAACTACAGTCACGCGGAAAGGACATAACTCGCACAAAATTGAAAGTTTAGGGTTATTTTTCGCAATTATTTTTTCGATGACATCTTTCGCAATTTTCGCAAAGTTTAGGGACATTTTTCGCACTTTACTCTATTTTTTATTGAGTTAATTATTTCTTTATAATTATAAGGTATATATTTTATTTGAGTAGAATATACCCTTTAGTATAATTATAAATACCTAATTATGAATTAGGATTCTACCACTTTATTCTTTTGGCTGAGAATTTTCATCCCCCTCCCCCGCTTTGGTTTTCAGCCGAGCACTGATGAACTCAAATAAGTATAATTTATTATCATCATTTATCCTATTTATTTGACTTGTTTCATTATATTATCTATGAGAATCGATACATTAATATTTACTTTAGTAATTCTCAGGTAAAAACAAGCATTATGTGAAACTTGGCGATTTTGGACTAATTATGGAGCAAAACAAGCAAGATGTCAAAAGCCTACTGAAATCCAGAAGATCAAGCTCGTTCTACTCTAGATACGCCGCATTATACTTCTAACATACGGCGTATCACTATCAAGATTTCACAAGTTACAATCCAAGTACATGCGCCGCATACAAAGATCAAGATACGCCGCATCTGAAGACGGTGTACGAATATTCCTGAATATATTAATCTTGGACCCCACGCGAAGTTAAGTCAATGCGCCGCATCTATTCATTCTATGCGCCGCATCGACCCCTTAGACAGAAACTTTAAATACCCCAAGTCCAGACGAATTTCGAAACACACGGAGCTTAGTTTTAAGACCATACAACCCTAGAGCCGAATTCAGATGACCAAGCAGCACAAGACACACCTAAACGAAGATACAAGAGCTGTAAGAAGGTCCTGCATGTATTCAATTCATTAAGTAGTTTTGTTTTACTGTATTAGTACACTTTAATTCATCAGGATTGATGGGCTTGTGTCATGTGACTACGGAAAATCATGCACTCCCCTTAATATTGCTTTCCCATTAATTAAAGTTTATATGTTGATGTCTTTGGTGACTTTTATTAGTGCATTGATAACCTCTGTGTCTAGCTGAGTCTTGCTTGGGTCGCCATGCCCTTTCCTCGCCTATTTGTTTTAGCGTCTCTTAAATAAATAGGATAGACATAAGTAATCATTAAGGGTTTACTCGCCGATAAGATTAGAGCCAACGAGAAAGGTTTAATTATATACAGTTCATATAAAACTAGCAATAAAACAAGTGACAAGCTACTTAATTATCAGGACAGGTCTTCTTATTGTCTCGAGTATCTATATGTGTACGCGTGTGCTAATCGCTGATTCGTGCTCATTAGTTTAGTTTTCTATTTAATCATAACCAAACCGTGCCAGTCTATCAGGCTGAACCCCCTTGCGTTAGATTAGGTTGTATAGCTAACTTAGGATATTAAAATACTGATTAGAATAACTAGATAATACGTTCCACTCTTAGTGATCGACACTCTACTTACCATTATATTCATACTGACTGGGTACACTGCTCGTTAAGTGTGTGTGTTATTGATAAGTCGGCTAAATATAAATTTAAAACTTGAGTAGGCATTAATACTGCTAAACCGCAACGACACGCACGCGCATCAAGCACACAAACCGAGAAAACACATAAATGTGTTGTAGTTCACCTGATTAGATCATGGCTGTGGAGTTCCAGATCAAGCATTAGCACCCTACTGAAAGGCTTGAGTGTTAGTGTGGACTATCCTTATATAAGATCATACACTTTGATCTTTGTTCCGTGATTGATCTCCCCTCCGAATCACATGGTACACATGTAATTGTTATTATGTTGTTTTAATTTGATTTGATTAGTCATTTGCGTGTAACTGGATCACTGTAATGAAAAGGGTTTTGATACTTTAATTGCTTCCGTCGTAATCTGGTTAATATCTATTTATTTGTTAAATAAAAGTTGTAATTATACCAAGTTTTCCATCAGTATAGCCCAAATAATTGCTTTTGCCTCAGCTTCAACAACCGACATCCTAAAGTTGACATGTATGCTTCCTGCTACCAATACCAACATGTTGTGATATCTTATAACAAAACCAAGTCCTGCTATACCATTGCTTCCTATTACACTAGTGTCGCCATTTTATTTTATCACTCCACGTGTTGGAGAATACCATGATCGCGAGGGTGCATTATGGGGAGCTGTAGTTGCTTGAGTAGCTCAATTTGCTCTGGAAAAGTGTTGCAACATCACATGAGCATATATATATTCTTTCACTTTATGCCTCAAGGGGAGTATACTTAACAACATTTAACATAATAAAGAATAAGTTTTAATGTGGTTTTTTCCACATAAATATCAAAAGGCATTAAACAAACTAATTAACATTGCATTTCATTGCCTTAATTTGGTGGGTAGTTGATGATTTTAGAACAAGAATTGGAATCGTGCTTGAAAATGGCTATAAGGGGAAAAAAATGCAAGTGGAAACTCTAGGCAGGAGTCGTCCCACATTTTTAGATGGCCCAAAATAGAAATGCCCCCAAGACGTCGTCTGGGTTAGCGACGACCCTTCCACAGATCTATCAGAAGTTGAAGGCCCTGAGTGAAAATAATGCCGGTGCGCCAAAGTAAAGACTAAATGAGAAGTGTAACCTTATCAAACTCATAACGAGAAATGTTTATGTAAAAAAAATGCCATACTTTAAGTTTTACTTTATAAAAATTGAATTTTGTTTTTATTCACAATTATATTAGCTTTTAGAAGCACTTTGATATTTAGCTTGTAAACGCTCTTTAAACGTTTTAGTTTTATGTTTTTCAAGTCAAAACAACTGTTAGTTAGTTATGGTCAGTCTGTATATGTTTTAGAACAAGTTATGTAGAAATGGTCTGAAAATGAAAGCGTTTGGCATAACTCCCTAATTTTGAAATACCAAGCTTTTGCATGCCGTTTATATATAACTTTTGTACATAATCAATGTTTGTTACGAATGTAGCATGTTTCCATATTTTTGGGAATTACCGTTTAGTAGAAGTTTAAATTTCGAAAAATCATGTTTAGTCCATCAAGAGGCCTATACGGCATATAGGGCTATACCCTATACGGCGTATAGAGTGTGGCCCAATGCGACGTATGGACCTGTTTGTAAAATAAAAATTAATAAGGCGATTGAGAATTTTAATGAATCGGTTTTGATATTGGTAGGGAAGAAGATGCCTGATTTTTTGGGCCAGTTTGTATTTGGTCAAAACTGACCTAGGTGGATCCTATATTGTGACAAATGGTAATTTTTATGTTTTAAATTAATAATAAATGGTTATTTATTATTTTTAAGTTGAGCATTTCTATGTGCGTTTGCATGTTTCTGAGTATTTTTGAGCATTTTTTTAGAGCTGTCCCGCATACTGTAGCTTACAGTCACTGCAGAAGAATTTTATTTTTGTCAGTAAGCATAAAATATTCCATTCCTGGTAATTACTGACAAGTTTTGTAATTAACTGAGAGCTTTCTCACATTTTACTGAAAAGCAACCGCACACGCGTACCGACATCACATTATATATGATAACATTCAAATAAATATATTTTTGATTCAGTAATAATATTTTATTACATTTCCGACAAAAACATGGATAAAAACTTTATTTTGCGTATACGTGACCGGATCTACACACACTCCTTGTGTTAGATTAATACTTTGAATGATGTCTAGTCTAGCACGCGGAATTTACTAGCTAGCACTTAGAAGATTTGTTTGTTTGTATTTTGTATTAAAGAATCAACAAAGAATGAACAATGAACAATATACTTCAACTTCAACGATTCAATATTATTAATAAATAATACGAGTGATCTCCTATCACTAGGGTTTACAACCTTGAATCTTAACAAAGCAATACTAAAACAATCGTACCAAAACTTTAACCTAGGCAATCCTTTTATAGACTAAGGATTCCTTTACAAGATAACTATCAACCTAATCTTATAAGTCTAACATTATAAGATATACATTAAATCTTTTCTATAATTATCTTCACACGTTACGAAATCATAAACAGTACAAACTTCTTCATTCAACAGTACAAACTGCTTATGTCTTCAAAACTCTTCAGCAGTACTAACTTTCTTTTCAACCGTACTAACTGCTATAGCTTAATTTCCTAACAATCCTCCTCTAAACTTATTATTTCTATCCAAATCACTAAGTTTCTTCAAATTAAGCTTCTTATTCTTAATGTGGAAAATTCTTTCAAACATCTATCACATCAGTCACTTTAGTCTTTGACTTTTCTTTGCTCTGCAAGGTTGAAAATCTTTGTAACTAACAAGTCTGCCATCTCAGAGTCTTCTTCAACCTTGAGTCTTCCTTGTATCATAGCCACTAACACAAATGATCTTAGTGGATAGTCCTTTTCCACCAACATATAGATTTCTATCCCATCTGGAGTAGAAACTCTGTGTACTCCACACGATTCAAACAAATACCAATACACATCTTTAACTTGTGCTTCAAATCTCCACATTGACTCTCCACTATCAGGTTCATAGATTCTCTTCAACTGAACCCATAATTCTTTGTCTTTGTCTTCAATAGGATCTTTATCTCTGAATCTCTCTTTTACTAAGCTCCATAGTTGATTAAGATCTTCTCTGTCAAATCCTCTGAGTAAATCTTCAAACAACTTGTACTTTTCAGAAATATCACCAAATCTGACTATCTTCCATCCTTTCATTCTTCCATCAGTGAACACTTCCCACTCAATGATTGGATGTTTTACTTGTAGAGGTTTGATATATGAAGATTCTGGAGGAATCATCATCATGCTCTTGATCTTCTCATTTGTTAACCCTACTTCTTTAGACTTTTGTTTATTTGCAGCATCAGATTCAAGAACCTCTGGTTGTCTTTTCTTTTTCCTTGTCATGTCCTCTCTGATTGGAGTATTCAGTCTTGCGTATGATTCAAAGAATTTCCTTTCAATTTCAGCATCTGTCCATCCAGTAAAGTCACTCATCTTGTAATTAGCTTGATTCTTCAAATAGTGCTTCATGAAATTGAGTTTTTCCTTCCTGGTAGGTAACTTGGTCTTGTAACCAGACTTTTGCCTTTCTCTGATTCTGTGCATTAAGTCACTCCAAGTAGCTTCTTTATTTGTCTTCAAGATAAATTCTTTGAGCTCCTCTAACTTTTCTTCTTCATTTAACACCTGATCATTAAGAATCATCACAGGATGAGCTTTTATAATACAATCAGAATCCAACAAGTATTGAAGTTGCTCATTGAACTCTTCTTGATTAAAATCTTCAGTTCTTGTTCTATCCATGAAACCAGCTATGTTCTTTTCATCATCAGCAGCCATTTTCCTTGCTAATTCCTCATCTTGAGCAATCTGAGCTTTCTTAGCTTCTTCATCAGCCAAATCTTTTTCCATCATTTTCCTTGCAACTTCTGCATCATGATCTATCTGAACTTGAGTTTTTGGTTTTAATGTCTTGAGCCTTTCAAGTTCTTGAGCTACTTCCTCTTCTTCTTGTGTCATAGCTCTTTTACCTTTGTCAGCTCTTTTTCTTTCATAAACTAGCTCAGCTGAAGTGTCACCAGTTGGAACTGCTTGATGCTCTGTCTCAGCAGTTGGAACTGCTTCAACAGTCTGAACTTTTTCTGCTTCTTGGGTATCAGTCTGAACTACTTCATGTTGTTCTTCTTCCATATCTACATTACCAGAACCTATATCAAATTGTTCTTCTTCCTCTTCATTATGCCTCCCCTGAGAACTTGATCCATCTTTGTCTTTAACAAATTTCCTCCCCTATTTGGAAGAATTTCCACCATCAGCATCATCTGAATCATCTGAGTCATCACTAGAAGAATCATCATCTAATACCATTCTTGCCCTTTTCTGCTTGAGTTGATCTTTCAGCTTTTTCACCTTTAAAGATAATCTATTAAAAAATTTAGCCGAATTCTCCTTGTGGGCATTGAGCTCTTCCTTGGTGCTTGCAAGACCTGTCTCCAAACTTTCAACTTTGGCAACTAGCTTGGTACATAATTCCATCAATGCATTTTGGTTAGAACTACCCTTATCACTTCTAGCTGTGTGACCTGCTAGGAGAGGTGAATCATGGGGAAAGGATCTAGGAATCACTCTGGGTGTTTCCCTTCTCCTATAAGTGATGCGTAATTGAGATGGTTGGTTTCTTTCAAGTACTTAAGTGGATGTGTGATGGAGATCAGTTGGAACTGCTGAACCTTCACCCAACTCAGTTTGAAGCATTTGAGGAAACAATGGAACTGGTTCCCCTTGAAAAAGCCTACTAGCCATAGCCATATTTTGAAAAACTTTTGATTGAAGGCTAGGAGTAGCAAAAATTTCTGTTGGTTTTGTAAGCAGGTATGTCTTTTTATTCAAAAGTGTTTGAACAAACCTGGGATACATTAGAAACTTTGTTTTGCTCTTAACATTAGATTCCATACCCTCAAAAATAAATTTTGAAAAGTTAAAAACCTTGTTTGTAGACAAACAAATGAGAGCAATAGCAATATTGCTACTGAACTGCTCCCAAGTAGTCTTTTTAGGACTTAAACAATGTAAAAGGGTATGTATCAAAAATCTCCATTGAGGTGAGAAACATCCTTTTTGAAAAGTTAATTTATGTTCAGATGTATCATACCCCATTTTGGTAAGTTCTTCCCATATTTCAGTGTTGTGCATAGTGTTAATACCATCTGAGTCTTTTAATTTAAGATGTCTCCTAATTATAGACTCGGTAACAACAAAAGATACACCATCCACTTCAGAATGAATTTCTAAGTCTCCATCTTCACTAGTCAAGACAGTAGCATTCTGCCAGAACTGTGTGATGTGCAAGACATAAAGAGTAGGAGAAATAGTTAGAGCATACCTTATGTGAGAGTGGTTGAGAAAGTCCACAATCTCATAAAATTTTGGTTCATCTCCGTCCTCTGTTTTCTCAAGAAACGCAACCTGATTATGACGCTTAAGAAATTTCAATCCAGCCATTTTTAGTGATAAAAAAAATGAAAGATTATAGCAATAAGATGATCGTTTAAATTGGAATTGAGGTTTTTTGTAGTCTATTGGGGTTTATAGGTACTGTTTAGGGTTTTGCGAAATATGCGTGTGAGATAAATTATCTTTAGAAATAGAATAAATGAATTTATGGTAAAAAAAATAATTATCTTTTAGAAAAATCCTTATAAATACCTTAAGAATAACGGTTTTACCCCAACGGCTATAAAATTAATTACTGACAGATTTTTACAACGGCTAGTTGAGCCGTACTAACTTTGTACTAACCGTACCAACTGTTGGAAAAATTTTGTTGAGCCGTATGAACTTATTGAAAAGGATTTTAAAAATACCATGGCTCAAACATAGTTTTTAGCAAACTATCAGCTATCAACGGATTTGATATGTCTTTACCAATAGCCGTTTGCTTTAGACTAGCCAACTCTTCACATTTAGATATGGTGAGCTGATAACCATACAATTTTTGGTAAATTGTCAACCATCAACGGATTTGATTAGTCTTTACCAGATACCGTTTGCTCTGGACTAGTTGGTTCTTATGTGGGTTAGACATGGTGAACCAATTACCATTTGTTGTGTGCAAAGATCACACACTCAGCTCCAAATCACCATTACAGTCCAAAACATATAGCATTAAATTCTTTGATGCTTATCATCCAAAACCTGCAAGTGTTAGTCCAAAAACAAAGAAACAAGCCACAAAGAACTTTTCTCACAATATAAAAGTATATGAATAACAATGCACATAACAAGAAAAATTAATTTCCTTGTGGTACCCAAGCCAAAACAGACTTAGGCTTTCCTCTTGCATCAACATAATTCATTCTTTTCAAAACAATTTTAGCACCATTGGGTTTGATGGGTCTCCAAACCCAGCATGCTGATGCATTCACACCATTTCCCATATTTCCCTTAGCAGTGTTTTTATTAACGCCAGTACCAATTACTCTGCTAGCAGTTGGAACTGCTGGCTTGGTAGTTGTTACCTTAGGTTTCCAAACTTGGTTTGTTACAACTGCTTTGTGATGAAAGGGTCTATTAACAGTTTTTGGTGCTGGTTTAAAAACTGGTTTTGCACCTTGAACTGTTGGTCTTGGGTTAACAGGTCTAATAGGTCTGACAGTCTGAACTGCTGGTCTAGCAGTTTGAACTGCTTTGGGTCCAGACCTTAAAAGAACTGATCTAGGTATCATTCTAGTGTTTGTTGGGTGAGTGGGAGGTCTAACAGTGTTCACCCTAGGACTTGAATACCTATTTACCCATTTATCACAAAAGGCTGCAAGATGGTCAAAACTACCACACGAATAAAAAGCTTTCCTATAGCAGACAAAATCATCCCCTAATTGGTGAGATTTGAGGTCATTCCAATTCCTTTGATTACCTCTTGGCTTGTTTATGGTTCTATACATTTCTGCATACCTAACTGTTGGTCTAAAAGGTTTGGCATTTGATCTAGGCCTAACAGTCTCAGGTTTAACCATCTTTGGAAGTTTTGGTTCCTCCACTTTAGCACTAATAGGCTCAACCACAGCTTGATTATCCTCATCATCAGAAGTCCATTCCTCAATGGTTGGAGCATCTGAGTCCTTAGCTGAGGACACCTTATCCTCAGAAAATGAGGCATCACTTGCACTTTCATACACAGGTTTATCAACTACACTCTTTTTAGGTTGAGGACCATATTTAAGCTCAGGTAGTTGAAATTCAGGTTGTCCTGTGTGTTCTAAGTCTATGCCTGGGGGTGTTGGAATTCCTCTATATGGAGGTGGAACTGACTTATAACCTAGGCCTGACTTAGCTTTATTGAGGATCTGACACTCAACAATCTTACTAACACCCTGAGTTGCAAATTCTAGTGTGTCAACAGTCATTTGAATGTTCTCCTTTGCTTTCTTAACCTGTTCTAGCTCATGTTTCAACACATTAATTTCATTCTCCCTAAACATTAAGTCTCTCTTAACAATAATCATATCATTAGAAAACTTTGACTCATTACTTTTATAATGAACAATTTGTTCTTCTAACACAGCTAAAGCCCTCTTATGATTTGCTAAGTTAAAAGCAGTTTCGGTTAGCTCTTTTCTTTGATCCTCATATCTTTTCTTAAGAGTTTCTAAATCTTTTAAAGCTTCACAAGATTTAGAACATTTAGAAACTTGTACCTCAGAGTCTGAAAATGCCATAAGAGCAATCTCTGTAGATGCTTCGGCTTCCTCCTCTGCAATGTAGCTCCAGTCAAACCCTAAGCCATCAATGGCAACCATGGCTTTTGAGCTTGAATCGGTAACCTCCACAACCATTTACTTGTTTCCATATCCTCTGCTCTTTCCATCTTGTTGGCTTGGCAATCTGCACTCCCTTGAATAATGACCTTTCTTGTGGCAATTGAAACACTCAATCTTGGACTTGTCATACCCTGCAACATCATTGTTGTTTATGACAATCTTCTTGCCATTCTTCTTCAAGAATCTCCTAGCTCTCAAGCTGAGAAGAGAGAGCTGCCACTTGATATCCATCTCTTCAATATCATCTTCATCAATCTCTTGAAGATCTGAATGAGTCAACATACTTCCATTGTGCTGAGTAGTCAAGAAAGCACAATAAGTATTCTCATCCAAGAGTCCATTAGTACTGCTTGAAGTGCTAGCAGTACCAATATTGGAACTAGCAGTACCAACTGCTCCAGTCACTTGAACTTCTTCATCTGGACTTGAGGTACTGGGAGTTGATACAAAGGCCAAATTCCCTGAGCTTAAGCTTGATCCAGCAGACTTCTTAATATCATGTTCAACTATCTTGAAGTTGCTATAGAGATCCATTAAGCTCATGGAATCTATATCAGGCTTGTTTTTCCATACAACCACATGCATAGCCCATTCAGCTGGTAGACTCCTCAGAAATTTGGAGTTGAGATCTTCCTGAGGCATCTCAATTCCTAGAACAGCCAGTTGACTCACTAGTTTTTGAAGTCTATTAAACATATGATCTAGTGACTCGTTGCTTGTTGCTGAAAAATTCTCAAACTGTTGCTTGAGAAGGGTCTTCTGAGATTTTTTGGTGGCTTCGTTCCCACCATATCTTGCAACAATAGCTTCAAAAAGGGTTTTATCACACTTAAACTTGCTAAAATTCAACAACTGATCATTGGGAATAGTCATCAGAAGCAAACTTCTCGCCTTAACATCATTCTTGTGTTGTGCCTTCTCTTCAGTAGTGGTTGGCTTAGTTTGCAACTTAGTTTCAGTGACACCCTCAACAATGGTTGTTGTAGTTGCAGGTTTGTATGAATTCCCATCCTCAATAATCTCCCAGAGTTTATAATCTTGAACTTGGAAGAACTGATCAATTCTTAATCGCCACATATCGAACTCATTGGGTTTAAGCATTGGAAGCTTAGCAGCAATATTTGTCTGACTTGTTGTTGTTTCCACGTCCATCTTTTCTTAAAAAAATTCGTCTGGATCTTCTAAACCAAAGTATCAGTTAACCTGTCTCTGATACCACTTGACCGGATCTACACACACTCCTTGTGTTAGATTAATACTTTGAATGATGTCTAGTCTAGCACGCGGAATTTACTAGCTAGCACTTAGAAGATTTGTTTGTTTGTGTTTTGTATTAACGAATCAACAAAGAATGAACAATGAACAATATACTTCAACTTCAACGATTCAATATTATTAATAAATAATACGAGTGATCTCCTATCACTAGGGTTTACAACCTTGAATCTTAACAAAGCTATACTAAAACAATCGTACCAAAACTTTAACCTAGGCAATCCTTTTATAGACTAAGGATTCCTTTACAAGATAACCATCAACCCAATCGTATAAGTCTAACATTATAAGATATACATTAAATCTTTTCTATAATTATCTTCACACGTTACGAAATCTTAAAAAGTACAAACTTCTTCATTCAACAGTACAAACTGCTTATGTCTTCAAAACTCTTCAGCAGTACTAACTTTCTTTTCAACCGTACTAACTGCCATAGCTCAATTTCCTAACAATACGTGTCCAAAAAGTCAAACCGGGACTTTACGGTAACTATTTAAGCTTAAACCGACACATGATACACCTACGAGGATCAAAAATACATCACATACTCCCTCCTAACTCACGAATTCAGCAGCATGGTGACAAAAATTATTATATTGCAAAGATATTGTTAGTGGGATATGATAAATCCATTTTGTATTTATACTATGTTAATAAAAATATCGTCCTAAAAACGTTATTTATATTTTACGATCTTTACGTAGTTTTGTTAATGACAATTACAAAGTATATCTTTTAGCAAATTATAAACACTAGCTAAAGTCTCTTTAAAACACATTTTACATTTCACAAGTTTACTTAGAATTACATTTTACACATCTACTAGTTTATTTCCTTAAAAGAAAACTTTATTTTCAAAATGATACAATGACATCATGGCATGCATTATACATAGATTGTGTAATATCTTGGCTAGATCTTCAAGCAAGATAGTTGACTTTGGAAGATTTTGATGTGACATAACAAAGACGTGGAGGATACAGCTGGATTTGGAAAGATATCCATAAACTCTTAGCTGTCATGTTTGGCGGAACCAAACGATATCAAAGACGGATCCCTTTTATGGGATCCGCCGGATCCGCCGGCTGTTCACCAGCTTGCCTATAAATAGCAAGCTGATCAGCTAGACACACTATCACTCATATAGCCTAACATTCATACTCATTCATTTACATATCATATAACATTTATCATTCATTCATTTCATTGATCTTTCCTTTTGTAGCAAAGGAGATTAAGCATCAAGGTTCAACACAGAAGTGTTAAACCTTTGGCATAGTTACTGTGTGATATAGTTGTAGTTCACACATCATTATTTGTATCATTTATCTCAGTGAGTGTGGTTAGTGTTTTAGTCCTCAAAACACAAAGAGTGTAGGGAGTGGTTGTACCCTTTGTGAAAGAACCAAATGGGAGTGGTTGTACCCTTGTAAAGAACTCGACATCTAGCTTAGTGTCGGTAATTGTATAGGCGACGTTAGGTTGGTTCTACCTTGAAATAGAACCCGGTGTTTAGCTTAGTACCGGAAAAGGAAGTAAGCGACGTGTAAAGGTTTTCTCCACCAAGAAGAGAGTTTGTTTCTTAGTGAAAGATAACTCTCGAGTTAAAGGCTCGGGGAAGTGGAGTAGGGCAAGGAAAAGAGTCCTTGTAGCCAAACCACTATAAACATCCGTGTTATGTGGTTTGATCATTTCTCTCTTTACTTCTTGTATATATTGTTTGATTATTTTTGTGTGCATAGTTTCATTGAATTCACATAAGTTACAAAACGGTTTAAATTAATTTTAAACGGTAAAACTATTCAACCCCCCTTCTAGTTTTCCACAATTGGTACCAGAGCGGTGTTACTCAAGAAATTTAAAATATATTGTATTTTAAAACTTGAAACGATCAAATGGATTTTGAAAACTTTAAAGAAGGGCAATCTATGCAAAGACCATCACTTTTTGAACCAAACAATTGTATATACTGGAAAAATCACTTTGAGACTTATGTGAAGTCAAAGAACCGTAGGAAGTGTTTTAGATGCAGGAATTTTAGTCACTTGATAAGAGATTGTCCAAAGCCTCCAAAGAACAAGTCTCAAATAGGAGATTGTAAAGATAATGACAACAAACCAAAGATCAACGAAGTTGCTCTCATGGCCAATGACACAGAAGAGGTACTTTCTGACTCATCATACTCTTTTATAAATGATAACACGTTAGATATAGAATACAGCAAATTATGTAAAATTATTCTAAAAATCATAAGTCAAAATAAGTTCTTAAAAACCAAAAAGGAATTTTTAGAAAATAAAATTCATCAGTTAAAAGAAAAAGTCATAGGATTAGAAAAAGGTAAAAGTGCTAAAACATGTGTCTTATGTCAAGAACTAAAACATGAATTAGAAATACTAAAGCTTACCCAAGAGAATCTTATAAAACAAAACTCCGTCTTTAAAAGATTCGATAAGCACATAAACTGTACAAATGATACAATAAGGTTACTAAAAATACCTTATGGTAGTTTCAAGCAAGATTTCATAAAAAATGGTCACTTAAATGATTTTCAGATTCAAATGACAAAAAAAATAAGACTACACCAACTGAGTCAGTGACCCACGGATCCCACGGATCCAAAACTTTGGATCTGCGCGGTATAACCAAAGGATCCGTAGGTACAGTACAGAAAAGTCAAAACTTAAATAGTATTGAACCTGTTAAGATATCTAGAGAGCCCAACACTAATTCAACTAGAAGAAAAGATAAGAATGAAGTTAAAACGACAGTAGATACTTCATTATATAAAGGAACAATGCTTAGTGAACAAATCTCATTTGACTACCTCCAAGATATTAGTGAACCTTGGTAATATTTTGATTAACCCAAAAGGACCCATGAGATATTGGGGACCAAATACTTCAGCTTTCATTAGATATGCTTGAAAGAAAGGATTAGATCCAAATGAATGGATGAATGGAACTTCAAGATACATTGTTAAAAACAAACGTATCTTCTCAATCCAAAGTGTCCAACGGAGGTTGCATTTTGTTCAATAGCATTCTTAGATACAATCATTGGAGAAAGGTACGGTTCCTCATAAATCCTCATGATAATTGCTCTCATAGATAATTTAGATTTCATACTCACTTAATATAAGTTATTAGTGCCACATCTTTAATATAGTATTTGAAAATTAGCATGATGAGTAGGAAAAGGTTCTTAAATCTTTATAAAATTAAATTAAAACACCTAAAGACAAGTATTGTTTTAACTTGGATTATATCTCAACAATATAGCATCAATACTTAGATTATGCCAATAAATAGGATAAGTATATAGCATATTCTTTCGGCATTGCCGTGATCACAAACTTAAGCAAGCATCAAAAGTTTGGAATGATCAAGTACACAACTAACCTAGTAGAGAACACTCATTACTAAGTAGGATCATGTACTATTAGGATGACATCGTCTCCAAATCAACTTGTAAAGATATGGCATGACTTCTCAAAATCATGCATAACAAGTCTTGAAATAAGTAGATAAACTTCATCTAAGATCCTCAAAAAGTTAACAAATAGGAAAAAAGATATTTTCAACCATGTTGAATATATCACAGATATGACTGGAAATCATTTGAAAAACACTCACGTTCTCCTAAACCAGACTCATCAAGGATAAAGATAGTAAATTCATAAGATGACCCTAAACATAGAGATGCATTAGATAGAATACTCTATCCCATAGCTAGTACTCCAAATATTATATACGTCTACACTCTCAAGATGATTCCAACTCAAAACCATCAAACATTTAGGAACTTAAGAGACATCCCAAAGGAACAGGTGTAGAAACCATAATATATGATCTTCCCGGTAATTAGAGATATAGGAATAGTTCAAATAATATGTGTACTAATGTGAGACATTGTATCACATCATGATTTACTAAGAAACAAACGGTCCTTGCTACTTTAAGGCAAAGTGTGGAGAAAATTCTCGTGGTCAATATTGTTGACCTCCATAACCTTTTTCTCTGTTGCAACATCATTGCAACTGTTCATCCCAACAAAAGTTTAGCTTTCCATCATCATTTCCGTATTAAACAATGTTTAGATGATAAAACATCTCGAATTGAGAAAGTTTCTCAAAAGATAAACATTGATAATCCTCTCACAAATACCTCAAGAAAGAATCCTACTTCTATCTATGGTTTATTGAAACCTAGAAAGTAGTTAAAACAATTGTTCAAATCTTAGTCCAACCAAAAACGGAAATAAACAAACATATATTCTGATCCTGCGGATCCAATCGATAACAAGGGCGGAACCCTTGTTTGGGATCCGCCGGATCCGTGCTTTGCTGAGACTAATTCTCAATAAACAGACACCTTTTACTGATTACACTCACTAACCACATAAAAACCAATTTGTTGACGACTCTTATCATCCCAAAACTCAAAAATTTCATTCACCACAATTAACTCATACCTAATCGATCATTGTAAGTATCCTAATCCATCTCAATCTCTTATTTGTGTCTAGAATTCATATAGGTTGCACTAAATTAAATTAGGGATTATCAAAAATAATGAGGCACTTCAAAAATAACTATCAAATCATGTTTTCAATTAGACACTACAATACTCATTAAGATTACTTTTTCACAACTAGGAAAAACTTCTTTCAATCATTGTTCATACAAAATCAAAAACGTTATAATTTTCGGATCAGGAGTGTTTGGATTATCTCATATTTTACTACAAAAAATCTTTGCTTCAAAAGAGTCGAGATAATCATACTCCACATTATTCTCATTCAGACACATATGTATATATTATGTGATTCTAACTTTAATTGTATGTCTAGGAAAACCATGCCTCCCGCTACTAACTATGATCACAAAAAGACCACCAACTACCTACCCAAACATCATCAAACAAAGGGACTCTCAGAATCTCAAGTCAAAATCTTTAAAGCTTTAGAAAGTCGGTACGTTCATGAAGGCAGAACTGTAGATTCATCATTCTTAGAAGAAACAAACATCCGTGAACAAATGACTGTCATTCAATTTGATGCACTCCTAGACATAGATGAGCCAATCATCCCTAGGTTCATTCTCGAGTTTTATGCTTCCATAAAACTCATCACTGATGACCTTGGATCTTTTAGCATCCATTTCAAAATAAACCAAAATCCCTACAATTTCCCATTAGATCATTTTGGGGAAGTATTAGGCATTCCTAGAGAAGGAACTTGTTTCTACTCAGACAAATGGCCTTTAACCATTCTTGATTCAAACCTAGGTCGTGAACACCCATATGATACTCCTCTAACTCCTAAAGAAACAATCCGTGATCATCTTTTCAAACCTAGAAGCAACCAAACTAAGAAACTCCGAGGAAAAGATGTTAGTCGTGATCCATTCGCTATGGAACTCAATGAGCTTAAACCCGAATTTAAGAAACTTGAAGAGATTCTTAGAGCTAATGTTAATAGCACTATTGGAAACAAAGATCATGTAAATGCAAGCTTATGCTACATGCTCTATTGTGTGTCTACCCATCAAAAGTTCAATCTAGCCTACTATATCGCCAAAAGAATGGTCGATATACGTGTCTTAGGAAAAACCTCAATGCCATATGGAATGCTTCTTACACGTTTGTTTAGAGCTTCCATTCCTATTCCTCTAGACTCATTCGGCTTTGTTCCAGACTACATCGAAATCAAACACACCTTCTTTCCGCTTAGTGACTATAGAGTGGCAGTAGGAAAAGGGAAACGGGCTCACACCTCATCCTCATCTTCATCATCATCATAGGCTAGTGATGAAGATGGTTTACCTAACTCTAAGCTTCCTCCAATTGACTACTTGAGTCAACTTCCTTCCCTTGATGATGAATCTGCGGAACATCGACAAGCAAAGGGAATTTTAAAGAATGTAGGACGATGGATGATTAAACTCCGCAAGGATCAGAAGAAAATACTTAAATTATTAAAAGATAAGTGAGATTTAAAGAGTGTTTGGTATAATACATTATTAGACTATGTATTGTTAAATTTATGTGCTTACTAAGACTTTATGATAGTACTTGACTCTTTTGTGATTTAGCTCAACTTGAACTAATGATAACATGTATTGTTATCAATTTTCCAAATTTAAGCCACTGTTTGGCTTAACTTCTTTTGTGATGAAGTTTGATGATCAATTTTATTTATAACGTGTGTTAGAATCTACATATTTGGTAGCTTCTCTTTACATAATAGACAATAGATATGTTCCAGGAGAATTTACGGGTTTTCATCGAAAAATGCAAAATTTGCATTGCTCTCTGTTTGCTTTAGGAATTTTGTTCCGCGGATCTGACGGATCCCTCATTTTGGATCCGTCTAGTGTTAACATTGGCTCCGCCCATCTTAAACCTGCGGATCAGACGGATCCAAAAGTTTTGGATCCGCATGCTTTGTCAATTGGATCCGCAGGAATACACAGTAATCTTTTTCACAAAATTCTTTCCAATACTTAGATTGTAGTTTAGTTTTCTTAGATTATATTTAGACATCTTAGAAAGTTAGGAAAATCCACCTCCCACCAAAATTTGAATATTTTGCCCTGCTCATAACTCACAGACTCTTTTACCTTCTCGAAAACCGTGAATCAATCACATTTCTCTCTTTTGAGTTATCTTTCTGCATATCTTCATGTCAACTTCATTTCTATGGATTGACTTTGTCAATAGGACAAACTACTTTATCTTGTTCCAAGTCTTTGATATTTACACATCATTAATCCAAACACCAACTTCTATAAAAATGGGAAGTATAAATTAGAACCTTAAGATGATCATAACACACTAAATCTTCATCTTCTTTACCTGTAAACCTCTCACAATGCACAAATCAAACAAATCTCATATGTCTAGACCATACAGACAAACCGCTAGAATTAGTGTTAGACCTTACTGGTTCGTTAATCCAGTTTCAAACGTAAGCTCACCAATCATATCCACCACTGCCACTACAACTTCTATCATAACTCCTATAGTCAACATGTCTTCATCTACAAAATCACCATCACCAATCATAATTCCACTAGGTACAACATCATCACCCACATATAGCACACCACCACCTGTAACTACACCAATAGCTTCCTCACCATCACCTTTACCATCTGAAGAAAGAAAATCATCATCACCACTAAATTCATCCAACCTTCAACCACATGATCTACTTACCACACTTCAACACATTGATGATTCAATGTGGGTAAATCAAACAAACACTCAAGAAAATGAAGAACATAACTCTAACCTTTGTGACACAAGAAGAGAGTTTGTTTCTTAGTGAAGGATAACTCTTGAGTTAAAGGCTCGGGGAAGTGGAGTAGGGCTAGGAAAAGAGTCCTTGTAGCCGAACCACTATAAACATCCGTGTTATGTGGTTTGATCATTTCTCTCTTTACTTCTTGTATATATTGTTTGATTATTTTTGTGTGCATAGCTTCATTGAATTCACATAAGTTACAAAACGGTTTAAATTAATTTTAAACGGTAAAACTATTCAACCCCCCCTTCTAGTTTTCCACATACTACATTAGGCCATAACCATTTTTACACATACATTTCACCTAAAAACACTTCCTAGAACATAATTTCCCTCTTCCTCACCAAAACTCACGGCTCACACAAGAAAACATAGATCCACAAATTTTTGTTCAAGTTATTAACAATCGGGGTGTACATTCAAGTGTTTTGGGTTAATCAGAACGTGCTTTGGGTAAATTTGGTGCAATTTAGGTTGTCTCTTGGTCTCCTAGCTCACGTAAAAACACCATCTTTGTAAGTAAACATCAAAACTTTTCTAATCTTGTTGATTTCTTGTTCATTTGATGGCTAATGTTGTTACCAAATGATAAATGTGTATGTTTTGCTAAAATGCAAAAGTTAGGGTTTGATTATATATATACATATGCTCGACATTTTTAAAGTTTTGTACAAATTAAAGTATTTCTTGCTTGTGTGGTAAATATTGTTGCTTGGGGTACTAGTTTGATGATACGAAAGTGATTAATACTAATTACGCGAGTTTAAGACGATATATATACACTTTTGTGAGTATATATATAAATCGGCCACAATTAAAAATAAAAAATCATTGGGGTTTTGAAAAACATAAAATTTTGGCTCAAGTGGTGAAATGATGGAATTTATGCTTAAAAACTTATTATTGATAACTTATTGTATAAGCCGTAACGAATTGTGTTTAACCCGTAAAAATGCAATTTTTGGTCGAATGGTACTATTTGGGTCGAATATCGGGTTTGTTGGGTCGGGTTGAGTCGGGTTTTGATTTTTTTAAAACTCACCCGCAACCCGACCCGATAAGGAATCGGGTTATCGGGTTCTCGGGTTCGGGTGATAGTCGGGTCGGGTTATGTCGGGTCGGGTGATTCGGGTTATCGGGTTATACTACAAATGAGCAAACTCTAAAAGATGCACGGGTCTAATGTGGGCTGGAATAACCATGGATTTCTTTTTTAAACTAGAAGTTGGTTTAATCAATAGTGAATGTGCCGAGTATGAGCATTTAAAGTACATCATTTACAGTAACATTTTGAAATTTTGAGTGATATATGAAATTGTATGCATGTATAATACACTTTGGCCTGCTATCGATTGGTGCTGCCCATTTGACCAGTTCCCATTTGACCAACTCCCGATGCCCCTAGAAGTCGAAATAGCCGATAGTAAAATCGTTGTTGTGTCTAATGTATATCGAGATGTAGAGGTAGAGATTGATGAAAACGTCTTTAAGATTGACTTAATTCCCATTATGCTCGGGGAATTTGATATTGTTATTGGGATGGATTAGCTTGATAAGTATAACGCGGCTATCCTTTGTAGCCAAAATATCATTCGAGTTGTGAATTCTAGCGGTCGTGAGATGGTTATCTATGGTGATAAAAGAAAAGGTGAACTAAAGCTATGCTCCGTAATGAAGGCTAGGAGATATTTATCACGTGGTTGCTATGCCTTCATGGCTCACGTGGTAGATACGAGCTTTGAGAAGAAAAGTATTGATGATGTTCCGGTTGTGAGTGAATTTTGTGATGTCTTTCCGGAAGACTTGCCGGGTATTCCACCCGAAAGGCAAGTCGAATTCCGTATTGATGTTGTTCCGGGTGCTACCCCTAATGCCAAAACTCCTTATCGTCTAGCTCCGTCCGAAATGAAAGAGTTGATGAGTCAACTTCAAGAATTGCTCGATAAAGGTTTTATCCGTCCAAGTAGTTCGCCATGGGGAGCTCTAATCTTGTTCGTTAAAAAGAAAGATGGTAGTATGTGGATGTGCATTGACTACCGCGAATTGAACAAAGTTATGGTGAAAAATGTGTATCCGTTACCAAGAATAAATGACCTCTTTGATCAACTTCAAGGTGCGTGATGGTTTTCAAAGATCGATCTCCGTTCGGGTTATCACCAATTGAAGGTTCGGGAAGAAGACATTCCTAAGACGACCTTTAGGACCCGATATGGACACTACGAGTTTATGGCTATGCCCTTTGGTCTCAGGAACGCGCCTGCGGTTTTTATGGATCTTATGAACCGCGTATGTAGACCGATGTTGGATAGGTTCGTTATAGTGTTCATCGATGATATTCTTATCTACTCAAAGAGTAAGGAGGAAAACGCCGAGCATTTACGGGAGATTCTAGAGACGTTGAGAAGAGAAAGATTGTACGCCAAATTTTCAAAATGTGAATTTTGGTTACAAGAAGTTCAATTCCTCGGTCACGTTATTAATTCCGATGGTATTAAAGTTGATCCTGCAAAGGTGGAAGTTGTAATGAAGTGGCATGCACCAAGGAATGTTGGTGAGATTCGAAGTTTTCTTGGCCTTGCGGGATATTATCGTAGATTTATTCAAGACTTCTCCAAAATTGCATCGTCGTTAACTGATGAACTCAAATAAGTACATTTTATTACCATCATTTATCATATTTATTTGACTTGTTTTATTATATTATCTGTGAGAATTGATACGTTAATGTTTACTTTTGTAATTCTCAGGTAAAAACAAGTACTATGTGAAACTTGGCGATTTTGGACTAATTATGGAGTAAAACAAGCAAGAAGTTAAGAGTCTACTGAAATGTACAAGATCAAGATCATTCTGCTCCAGATACGCCGCATCCTACTTCGTACATACGGCGCATCACTATCAAGATTTCACAAGTTATAATCCAAGACGGCAAAGGACATGCGCCGCATAGAGAAATGGAGTTACGCCGAATCTTCTGGCGGTGTACGAATATTCCTGAATATATTAATCTTGGACCCCACGCGAAGTTAAGTCAATGCGCCGCATCTACTTATTCAATGCGCCGCATCTAACCCTCAGACAGAAACTATAAATACCCCAAGGTCAGACGAATTCAGGAGGCGAGTGCAATATACGGAGTACGAGAACAGAAACCCTAAGCCGAAGTCAGACGTGTTAGCCGCACAAGACACGCCCTAAACGAAGATACAAGAGCTGTAAGAAGGTCCTGCATGTATTCAATTCATTAAGTAGTTTTGTTTTATTGTATTAGTACACTTTAATTCATCAGGATTGATGGGCCGATTCCATGTGACTACGGAAAACCATGGGCACCCCTTAAAATTGCTTTCCCATTAATTAAAGTTTATATGTTGATGTCTTTGGTAACTTTTATTAGTGCATTGATAACCTCTGTGTCTAGCTTAGCATTGCTTGGGTCGCCATGCCCCTTCCTCGCCTATTTAAGAGACGCTAAATAAATATGATAGACATAAGTAATCATTAAGGGTTTACTTGCCGATAAGATTAGAGCCAACGAGAAAGGGTTAATTACATACACTTCATATAAAACTAGCAATAAAACAAGTGACAAGCTACTTAATTATCAGGACAGGTCTTCTTATTGTCTCAAGTATTTATCTGTGTACGTGTGTGCTAATCGCTGATTCGTGCTTATTAGTTTAGTTTATTATTTAATCATAACCAAACCGTGCCAGTCTCTCAGGCTGAACCCCCTTGCGTTAGATTAGGTTGTATAGCTAACTTAAGATATTAAAATACTAATTAGAATAACTAGATAATACGTTCCACTCTTAGTGATCGACACTCTACTTACCATTATATTCATACTGACCGGGTACACTGCTCGTTAAAGTGTGTGTGTTATTGATAAGTCGGCTAAATATAAATTTAAAACTTGAATACTGCTAAAACCACAACGACATACCGTGGGTATAAATTAGAGCAATACGCACACGCACACATCAAGTTTTTGGCCCCGCTGCCGGGGAGTGAATTGTTATTATCTGTTAATTTGATTAGTATTTTAATTAGGTTTTTCTTTTTAATTTTTATTCTAACCACTAACCCCGTTGTATATTAGTTAAATTGCATTCATTGTATTATTTGCATATTTTCTGTTTTTGTGTGTTTTTTATTTTCTTTAATTTTTGTTTCTTTTTGTTTGATTTTATTTTTGTTTTTATTTTCCGTATTTTCTTGCATTCTGCTATCGTTGTACTGATCTAATACAAACGATACGGCGCATCTATTTTCATAGATACGGCGTATTGCGTTTAATTTTTATAAAATACAACGCGTTTAATTAATTCGATACGACGCATCTTTCCCCAAGATACGGCGAATTGTGTTTTTAATAAGAAATTTTTCTAAACCGTAACGCCATACGACACATCTGTTTTTACAGATACGGCGTATTTATTATTTTAATTAAAAACAGTTTTCGAATTATTAAACAGATACGACGCATCGATTTTCATCGATACGGCGCATCTTCTTAATAAAAAATCTTGTATTTTGAAACGTAACGAAAATACGGCGCATTAACTTTTGTTAATACGACGCATTTAATTTTGATAAATATAATCAATTTTTGATAATTAAAACTGATACGGCGCATTCTAAATTCTAAGCGGCGTATCTGCTTTCTGAATAAAAGTCTGATTAAATTTTAACGATTATAAGATACGGCGTATCCAACTTTTTGGATACGGCGCATCGTCTGCAGATATCAGTAACTTTTATTTTTCGTATTCCGTTTTCGTTGTTGATTTTCTGATATATTACTTTCTTGAACATACCCTACTGATGCTTTTGTGATAGTTTCAGGAAGTGCATGACCAGGAGTTCAACTAAGAACTTGATTACACCTTTCGAAGATCCTGAACGAGCCCTACATTCGCTTAAAAGGCTTTTCAACACAAAAAGCTTTGATATCTCAAGTTCGTTCGAGCTTGATTACTTTTCTGAAGAGAAAGAGGAAGAAGAAACAGAAACAATGACGGAAAACACTACTATGGAGGAATACATGAACAATACCCGTGCTGATTACAGTTCAGGAGTTGCTAGACCAAAGTTTGATGAAAAGTCTAAGTTTGAGTTGAAGTTCAGTTTCTCAAGGAGCTAAGAGAAAATGCTTTCAGTGGAACAGAACATGAGGATGCTAATGAACATGTTGAAAAGGTCCTCGAGATTGCAGATTTGTTTACTACAGAAGGAGTCTCTGACGATCAACTCATGCTAAGAATCTTTCCAATTTCGCTTAAAGGAGCTGCTAATAAGTGGCTAAGGAATGAACCTGCTAGTTCAATCACAACATGGGAAGATTTGAAGAGCAAATTCCTGAAAAGATATTGTCCACCTGCTAAAACTGCTAAAAAGATGGAGGCTATCAACAATTTCAAGCAAGAGCCTGATGAAACTCTTTATCAAGCTTGGGAACGATTTAAAGACCTATTGATGAAATGCCCTCAACATTATCTAAGTCCAATGCAGGAGATAATATTATTCTATCAAGGATTGGACGTGCCTACTAGACAAATCTTGGATGCTAAGGGAGCTGTGCCTCAAATGAGTGCAGCCAATGCTAGAAAAGCTATCCAGGAAGCAGCTGATCATTCTCAAAAATGGCACGACGGAACCTCTACTAGATCTAAGAGCAGCACTAATTTTGACGGGTTTGCTGCAATTCAAGCTCAATTGGATAAAATTAGTAGAGAGATGAAGAAGCGCGATGAGAAAGTGTATGCTGCCCAAGTTGGATGTGAAAAATGCGAAGGACCTCACTACACTAAGGATTGCCCTAATAAGAATGAAAGTGAGACTTTTGAAGAAGCATACTACACACAATTTGGACAAGCATTCCGACCTTCAGGAAGATTTAGGGAAGCTACTCCGGGATACTATCAAAAGAACAACTTTAATCCCACTTATCAAGAAAGGAGGCAGACTTTGGATGACACTCTTAAGCAAATTATGGCCGATGCTGCTAAAAGACATGAAGAGAACACTGCTATGATCAAAGAAATCTGAGCTTCAACGGATACTATTACAAGAAATCAAGGAGCTTCGATCAAAGCATTGGAACAACAAATTGGACAAATGAGCAAAGTTCTTCAAGAAAGGGGATACGGAAGTTTACCGAGCTCAACTGAAACCAACCCAAGAGATCATGTCAAGGCCATAAGCACCACTAAGGAAGTCACACCTAACTTTCCTAGAAGATTGATGAATGGTAATGATGCTGCAAAGCCCGAATTTTTCTTTAATTCTTCAATCAGTTTAAGGAGGCTACTCAAAGAAAAGACAAAGATTGAAGAAGAGATCAAGGCTACAATGAAAGAAGAGAGCTCTGCAACCGACTTACATGCCTTGCTTCATAAAGAAAAGGACCCAGGAAGTTTTACTTTACCTTGTTCAATTAATGATATATCTTTCAATAATGTGTTAGCTGACTTAGGAGCTAGCGTTAGTGTAATGCCCCTTAAGACATTCACTACCCTAGGACTAGGAAAATTAGCACCAACTAAGTTGCTTATTGAATTGGCTGATAAAACGGTAAAACGACCTGAAGGGATTGCTGAAAATATACTAGTTAAGATTGAGAAGTTTGTTTTCCCCCGTAGACTTTGTTATATTTGATATGCCCGAGGATGTTAAGATTCCTTTAATCCTTGGAAGACCTTTCTTGTCTACCGCCCATGCTAAGATTGATGTGTTTAAAAGAAAAATCTCATTAAGGGTAGGGAATAATAAACTAGTCTATAAGTGCCAAGATCCTGCTAAAAGCATAATTAGAGGCGTCTATGTGCTAGGATTAAGAGAACGTATGGACCTCGATCTAGAAGCTAGGCTTATGGGAGAAACATTGATTCAAAACAACTCAACTAATCCTAATCATGAGAACTTCGAGGAATTTATTGACCTTAATGTACCTACCGAACTTAGGCGCGATATTGTTAATGATTCTGATGATGAGTGTTATGATTGCGTAGTAATTAACAAACGTAGGAGGATAGTTGAGACTACAAATTTGAATAATGATGTGTTTATTGAACTACCACCCCACCTTTCATATTTGTGCCTATATAATAATAAGAATTTCCCGTCTATCATTTTGTCATCTCTGCCCGAAAGGGACAGAACTTTGTTTATACAGATATTAAAGAAGAATGGCGTGGAAATTAAGGACGATCAAGGAGTGTTCAATATTACTGGACTGGCGATGAGGGAGCGCGATGCTTCCGACTCTTTCAATGATCGGTATTAAAGAGCTGAACGTGAGTCTAACTTGAAGACTCTGGAATAAAGACAAGTGCTAACCGGGAGACAACCCGGAAAATTTTTTCATTCTGTTCTGTGTCGAGTCTGTCAGGCCCGCAGAAGATACGGCGCATCTCCATCCTAAGATGCGACGCATCGCCTGCAATGGTTATATCTTATTTAATTTTCTGCATTTTTACTTTTGACTTTAAAACTTTCTGTCAGTATTTTAATGCGGCGCATCCCTGGTTAAGGATGCGACGCATCTTCTATTCTGATTCGTATTTATTACAGGCTCGATACGGCGTATCTTCTTCCATAAGATACGGCGTATCGACTGACCTGATGATTTTCATTTTAATTTTTTAAGTTTCATTTTTACTAACTACTAATGTATTTTGCAAGTTTGAACCTTCTTAACTTAGGTGTGTTTAAGTCTTGATGGTATTATAGATTCCAGCATTTCCTGTGGATACATCAAATATGAAGCTTAAACGTTCTAATCCACAAGAAAGATGATTTTTGCTCTTATACAAATAATGGAGGATCATACCGAGCAAATCTCAGGGGAGTTTTTCTGTTCTAATTCTTTTTATTTTCCAGTTTTTAACCTTTGACACAAACAACGAGGACGTTGTTTAACTTAAGTGGGGGGATTGGAGAATTAGAACACTTACTTGTCCTAAACTTTTTTAAAATATGCTTAAAATGCGCTTAATATATCAAAATTTAAAATTTTTAGCATGTTTTTGTTTAAAGTCTAAATTACATAGCTGCACACATAACATTATTTCCAAAAATTGTGAACTTTTCAAAATTCACAAATCTCTGAGTGTGCCGGTGACTTGTAAACTTTAGAACTTGGCTTGTATACTATTCGAGACCACCATAATAAGTATTATCTTTATAATTGGAATGACTTGTCTAAATTGGTAAATTTCTAGGATTACACCCAAATAGCCTTTATATGTTATGTGATATTAGCTAACTACACTAGTTAGTTAACCCCCGTATAAAACCTTTTGTTACTCTCACTTTTAGAGTAAGATACCCCTAGAAAAACACTCAGAGCCATTCCTTTCGTTTCTTACACCTTTGTTATAATGTTTCGTTACACCCTTACACCTTAGCCTACCCTGTAGATTAAAATCCGTGGTTGGTTAATTGCTTTAGGTAAAGTGTGTTTCCTTACATTACCTGTGTTCGCGTGCGTAATTCATTATCTTTGGTTGAGTCAGGAAATTGCACAATGCAATTGGAGTGAAAGTAGATATTGTATATTTTGAGTCTTGTTTTTCGTGTGTTTACTACTTTCACTATTACCGTTATTTCTGAAGTCATGAAAAGTATGGAAAAATTATCCAGAGTTATCGTTATAGTGATGTGGTGAAATTTTACACATCTATGTTTATGTTTAAAGTTTTAAAAAAAAAAAAAAAAAAAAAAAAAAAAAAAAAAAAAATCGAAAAAATGAGAAAAGAAAAAGAAAAAGAAAAAGTTGGATGTTTGTTTTAACTAACTTATGTAAAGTTTTGTACTAAGTGGTCGATATCACCACTAGTTGTTATATATTTATGGATTGAATGGGAGTTGGCCGTTATGGGAACGCCAACTAAGGTTATTCTTTGATTGAGATCTTGTTGAGTATAATTCGTGTCTACCTAAAGCGTGTGTTTCAAGTGTTAAAGCGTGAGTTATTCAATGATATGAGTCTTATTCATGGGATGGTTGGGATAGTAATTTACCACACTTAGGATTTTAATTTATCTGTTTTGTTTATTTTTCATTTTACACCAATTTGTATCCCAAATATTATCCATACCCTATATTATTCTTTATCCAAACCTTTGATTTATTGAGATTAGGGATTTGAGCAATCTTAAGTATCGTAGTCGTGGATTCGACTATGTATTTGTGATTTTGTCGCCTTTTCTGGAATTTGAGATCGATAGAGATTAAGAAGAATGATTAACCCTTAACCTACAAACCCTTTTTACCGCTTTAGACTTGTTATTCCTTGGCTTTAGTGGGGGAGATGCGTATACTTGCCAAGCTTATGATAGAATATTCGTCACGACTGGACAGTTAAACGATTAGATTTGCTTTTATCAAAATATTTTATTTTATTTCTAATTCGTTAAGTGTTTGGTTGTGTGATTATGACAAAACGAATACATGCTTAAATATAAAAATAAATCCTAATATCTTTTAGGATACATTTTCATAAGATTAATTCTAAGGTTTACTTGGGGACAAGTAAAGTTCAAGTGGGGGGATATTTGATGAACTCAAATAAGTACATTTTATTACCATCATTTATCCTATTTATTTGACTTGTTTTATTATATTATCTGTGAGAATTGATACGTTAATGTTTACTTTTGTAATTCTCAGGTAAAAACAAGTACTATGTGAAACTTGGCGATTTTGGACTAATTATGGAGCAAAACAAGCAAGAAGTTAAGAGTCTACTGAAATGTACAAGATCAAGATCATTCTGCTCGAGATACGCCGCATACTACTTCGTACATACGGCGCATCACTATCAAGATTTCACAAGTTATAATCCAAGACGGCAAAGGACATGCGCCGCATAGAGAAATGGAGTTACGCCGCATCTTCTGGCGGTGTACGAATATTCCTGAATATATTAATCTTGGACCCCACGCGAAGTTAAGTCAATGCGCCGCATCTACTTATTCAATGCGTCGCATCTAACCCTCAGACAGAAACTATAAATACCCCAAGGTCAGACAAATTCAGGAGGCGAGTGCAATATACGGAGTACGAGAACAGAAACCCTAAGTCGAAGTCAGACGTGTTAGCCGCACAAGACACGCCCTAAACGAAGAAACAAGAGCTGTAAGAAGGTCCTGCATGTATTCAATTCATTAAGTAGTTTTGTTTTATTGTATTAGTACACTTTAATTCATCAGGATTGATGGGCCGATTCCATGTGACTACGGAAAACCATGGGCACCCCTTAAAATTGCTTTCCCATTAATTAAAGTTTATATGTTGATGTCTTTGGTGACTTTTATTAGTGCATTGATAACCTCTGTGTCTAGCTGAGCATTGCTTGGGTCGCCATGCCCCATCTTCGCCTATTTAAGAGACACTAAATAAATAGGATAGACATAAGTAATCATTAAGGGTTTACTCGCTGATAAGATTAGAGCCAACGAGAAAGGGTTAATTACATACACTTCATATAAAACTAGCAATAAAACAAGTGACAAGCTACTTAATTATCAGGACAGGTCTTCTTATTGTCTCAAGTATTTATCTGTGTACGTGTGTGCTAATCGCTGATTCGTGCTTATTAGTTTAGTTTATTATTTAATCATAACCAAACCGTGCCAGTCTCTCAGGCTGAAACCCCTTGCGTTAGATTAGGTTGTATAGCTAACTTAAGATATTAAAATACTGATTAGAATAACTAGATAATACGTTCCACTCTTAGTGATCGACACTCTACTTACCGTTATATTCATACTGACCGGGTACACTGCTCGTTAAAGTGTGTGTGTTATTGATAAGTCGGCTAAATATAAATTTAAAACTTGAATACTGCTAAAACCACAACGACATACCGTGGGTATAAATTAGAGCAATACACACACGCACTGTAGGATTCCACGAAAATCCCTTATGATAATCTTTGTTAATTAATGATAACCTCGACTTACTGTTTACCAAAACCCATTTTTCCGGGGAAATTTAAAATTTTCTTGATACATTATTTGCACCACGTTACGACATCACAACAATTACCGAATAACGACAATAGCTCACGACTTGTATTTTGAAACGTAACCATTTCACGAATCACCCTTTACACAAGTTCCATAATTAGTACAAATAAAAATGTACACTAAACACACTCTATCCACTAATCATTATATTTCAACGCTAACATTTAACTTACACTAATTACAAACAAATTAACCAAGCTACAAACCCATTGGTCTGCTCCAATTCTTCTGGCCCAACATCACCACACGCTACACAGCCCAACTTCTCTTTTGTTATTTCATGTGCTCGACCAGCTCAACGCCCTCCAAAATGACTTGAGTTCTCCCAATTTGTAAACGCAACTCACTAACATTTTTACACCATTTCATACACCACCCACTAGACTATACCTATGCCAATTTCCAAAGTTAAATGTCGAGTTTTGATAAGGTTTTGAAGGCAAAAGCGTTTGTCCCATTTCAACCCAATCCGACATAATTAAACCATCGAAACTCAACCATTTCGATATCCGATTGTTCCTAAGTTCTTCTAATAATAATGCTAACACAATGAAACATTTAAAATGAAGTTAGGACAGCAGTAGAAATCGTGGCTCACTAAACCCACTTGACCCTTGTTTAAAATATAAACTAAATACACATACACACTACCAAAGCAAAGGATAAGATTTCCCATGTTACTTTCTCTACCAAATATCTACTGATGTCAGAAATGTGCATATGTGTCCCTCAAACTACAGTAGCCCTCAATCATTGAGGATGGAGTCTTATAGTCAATCAAAACGTGTGTAACTTTCCTACCTCTATATATATACCACCTTCTACAGCCACCTTGTTCACTTCTCATCAATCTCACCTATTACTAAATACTTTAACCTCTCAGAAAGAGATGTCCCGCGTTAGGAAGCAGTGGATAAGAAATACGCATATAAAAATATAGCTCGAACTAACTAGTAAACTTCTTACCTCGTCCTTGTGCTAATATTCGAACACCACTGCCATCCCCCACTTCTCACCTTCACCTCCTCTACCTACTTCTCCTCCCCTATCGTCTGTGGAACTCCCCAAATAACCAAAGGCACTCACCCCTCTCTCGTTGGTTCGAAGAAAATGAATATAGCAACGTATATAGAGTTGTGACTCGTTCGTGTGACCTAGCTAGTCATTTTCGCAAGTCTTCACCACCTTTTAAAAGGTGTAGTAAGTGCCTAACCCTTCTCAAGTTTCGTATGTTTGCTTCCATTCTCACATACACAAACCCATACACGCATCATATAATTTTATCATTCAAACGTATCATTTATTTTTATTACTAGTACGTACAATAAAGTTGACAAACCCACAATGGGTGACAAACCCCCACTGTGGAAGGATGGAAAGTCACAACCCACATTACTCTCACGTTTAGAGATTAGTTTCATGCATACATATTCCTTCGAACACCCTACTGAGCGTATCTCATGCGTATCATATTCTAAGAAACTGCTCCAGACCGCCACATAAACGACTCAGTAAAACTTAAATCCATTTAACAACCCACCTACAATAATACACGAACTAAAAGACCACCTTGCTAACTAAATAAGTCGCGTTTGTACTTTGTAAAATAAGCTCACATACTAGCTTTAAAACAGTTAAACCAAACCACTACTCTCATGTGGTGCACAAGTATTCAAAGAAATAAAGTAAAGTGTTTTCCTTTCATAAACATGTCTCGACAGGCCAAAGTTCACTTAATTAACTTCGAATCGGTAAACGTAACACCCCAATCTTTTTACACCTGTTGATAGACCACCTAGCAAACTACATTTTTCGTGTTTTAACCTAGACCTCATAAGCTCTTAAGCACGCCCAAATAAAATCGTTTTAGTTGTCACTCGCCATATATAGAACTAGAACTTGAATTTCATAAAATTTATAATTTCGGTTTGGACTTAACTAAAGCCCACTAAGCTTTTGTGATTAACCAGTCCAACAGGCCCATATAATATATTTTCATGATCATAAAAACAGCCCAAGTTCAGGCCCAAAACGGTTTACATACCCTCGCCTCTAAAATTCTAAATGGGCCTTATTGCATTTCGTTAATCGGCCCAATGATACAAAAATAAGCTCTTTCCTAGAATAAGCACTTGAAATAAGCTAAAATGAACTTAATAAAGTCATAGAAATTTTTAGAATATTTTTCCCGTTAATTTTATACAATAAGGACTAAAAATGTAACGCGAACTAACTAGAGGGACCAAAACTGCCAAACTATGTAACTGATAGACTGAAGCTGTGAAAACAGTTTATAGGGGACTTAAATTGACATATCATTGAACTCCAAGCTTTATGTGGACATATGGACAAGATTTGGACTATTATGGACTTTGGACTTAACCGAGGACTAACAACGTAACGCAATCGCAGTTAGACTAAAAAGTATAAAATCTGAAAAGGACAAGGACCTATTTAATTTCACTTGACATTCTTAGTTTATTTTCATTTTGCACCCTTCACTTCATATGCATTTTACATTTTAAGTTATGCATTATTTAAAGTTTCGTTATTAGAAATTTAGTAACCTCACTTGCATATTATTTCAGCATATTTTGAGAAAGTAATATTTTGAATCAATTGACATAAAAATCAAGATAATATTATAGATATATTATATTTTAACTTGAGGTATTTTAAGCATACCACACTCATATCACCGATCGAATCGTTTTACGATTTCTCACATCACACTCACTGTTAGTAGTAAGTCAGAATCTTAGACTTCCCTTATATTCAGGTTTCGTATCGAAGACGTTTCCGTGATCGTTTCCATAGATCTAATAATTATATCTTGCCAGATGCGCTCCAGGTGAGTTCATGGCCCCTACTTTTACCGGTTTTCTAACTATTTTTGGGGGAGATACATGCTTCGAAATATTTTATTCATTTATCAAATATATGATTTGTTTTGCAATACAATACTTTTATAAGTACTATGAAAACTCTTATGACTTACCGTGAGTCGTGGCCCCTACTTTTATTATCGTTTTTAATAACTCTTTTGGGGGAGATACATGCTTTAACTGTTTCAAGTTATTTATATAAAACTCTTATGATTTACTCAAAATCATCCACTATGCTTTACATGTTTGAATCACTCTTGAGAGGAATATATGCTCGTTATATGTGCAAATTGGTTGCTTAGCTTAAACACGGAACTTAGAAGATAACCTTCTAAACTACATGATGTAACATGATACCGAGACTTATTGTATGCATTCATATAACAAATGAATGTACTGTTACTTTATTATGATATTTCTACATTTCACTATAAATAATTGCCAAGACTAAAATTACGCATAATTCACGCACCCTGAAACCTATATTGCCTAAGTTTACTTTATTGCCATAAAGTCCCTTGATCATGAGCCATTAATCACTGCGGTGAGCGCGAATATAGTGAACAGCTTCGAAACCTGTTAGAGGCTGACGACCTATCCCACTAAATACTTGGACGGAATGCCTACATGGTTAGTCGTATTTAGTCGCGATGCACTATATTTGAGAAAAATAGGAATTGGCAAGTCACCTATTACATGAGGGCAAAACTTTCGTCATTAATTTGATGAACACTCCGTTTTCCGGTACACTGTTAACGTTTTGCGTGTCATGAGGCTTAGGGCAATATAACTTTATGAATATATGAATGTTTCATATATATATCCTAGGATACTGCTGTATTTAGAAAACCACCACTTTACACTGATAGATTTCAGACTCTAGATTATTATTCTCACTATGTGTTAAGATGATGAATTACGTACTTGCACCTCAGTTGTGATCATATGTGACTAAATTGTGAATTCTACAAAAGACAACCGAAAATGTTTGGTATATCGTTACATATAAAAATTTACTCAACATTCTATTTCGAGCATATAACAACGTAGCTCATCTTCATTTATTACTTGAAACTCATGATTCGGGAGATCATACATGAATCATTAGTGGATTTTTATTCAACTCATCTTGTTATCGATTCCATAAAGAACTACTATTTATCTCGACAACCGCTATACACCTCTTAAATTCATTGAAAGAAAGTTATTTTCTATCAAACTCCACGAACTCACCAACCATTGTGTTGACGTTTTAAGCATGTGTTTATCTCAGGTTCACAATAAGCACGGATGGCACGGAGAAGCACGGATACTTATGAAGGCTATAAATATCATTCGAAAACTTATTTAATAAACCTTGAAACCACGGGGACCTTACTTTGTAAACTCTGATATTCGAATGATAAACCTTTTAAAACGACCAAATTGGTGATCGTGTTCTACTATTCAACTGTTGTGCCATGAAGTAACACCCAATTTAAAATCCGCTGCATATCACGAAATTGGGGGTGTTACACGCACACATCAGCATCATCGTTAACGAAACTCACTAAGAAGAACGCTATCTTCGAGTGGGGTGAAGAGCAGGACCAAGCCTTTCGTACTCTAATGAGGAAGTTATGTGAAGCTCCAGTTCTTGTATTGCCGGAAGGAACTGAAGATATGGTGGTTTATAGTGACGCGTCTTATTCCAGTGTTGGATGTGTTCTTATGCAAAGGGGAAAGGTGATTGCTTACGCCTCGAAACAACTAAAGAAGCATGAAGAAAATTATGCAACTCACGACCTTGAGTTTGCGGCTGTGGTTTTTGCTTTAAAATTGTGGAGGCATTATTTGTATGGAGTTAAGTTTGTGATTTACACCGATCATCGAAGCCTTCAATACTTCCTTGACAAGAAATATCCAAACATGAGGCAACGAAGATGGTTAGACTTGTTGAAGGACTATGATTGTGAAATTCGCTACCATCCCGGTAAAGCGAATGTAGTGGCGGATACTTTGAGTCGCAAGGATCAAAATGAAGTCACTAGGGTTCATTCGTTGCGGATGATTGTCACAACCGACCTTTTTGATAAGATCAAGTTAGCTCAAGAGGAGGCATTGAAGGAAGAAAATAGAGAAAATGAACGTATCACCTCCCACATTTCGCATCTTGAAGAAGATAGTCGCGGGATTAGGACTCGGTATGGAAGGGTTTATATTCCTTTTCGTAGTGACATCAAAGAATTGATTCTAGAGGAAGCACACAAGTCGAAATATTCTATTCATCCGGGAGCTACAAAGATGTACCGTGATTTGAAGAAGAACTATTGGTGGCCGGGTATGAAAAGAGATTGTGTAAAGTACGTTGAGAAATATTTAACTTGTCTAAAGGTTAAAGCCGAGCATCAGAATCCGTACGGAAAGGTTCAACCTTTAGATATTCCAGTTTGGAAGTGGGAAAAGATCACGATGGATTTCATAACTAAGTTGCCAAGGACGAAGAAGAAGAACGACACGATTTGGGTCATTGTAGATCGCCTAACCAAGAGTGCTCACTTCATTTCGATTAGAGAGAATATGCCCGTTCATAAGCTAGCTAAGATCTATGTCAATGAGATAATCGCACGTCATGGAGTGCCCATTTCTATAGTCTCCGATAGAGACGGACGCTTCACATCAAATTTTTGGCAAGATTTCCAAGAAGAGTTAGGCACGAAACTTCATATGAGCACGGCCTTTCATCCTCAAACCGATGGGCAAAGAGAGAGAACGATTCAAACATTGGAGGATATGTTACGAGCTTTTATGATCGACTTTGGAGGCAATTGGGACGATCATTTACCGTTAGTCAAATTCGCTTATAATAATAGTTACCATGCGAGTATAGATATGCCGCCCTATGAAATGCTTTATGGTAGGAGTTGTAGAACACCCGTGTGTTGGGAAGAAGTCGGAAGAAAGGAATTGGCGAGCACGAATGTAGTGTTGGCTACAACGGAAAAGATAGAAATGATTCGTGCAAGACTTAAAGCGGCACAAGATAGGTGGAAAAGTTATGCCGATAACCGAAGAAGACCAATCGAATTCGAGGTAGGTGATTTGGTTATGTTAAAGGTTTCCCCGTGGAAAGGTGTTTTTAGGTTCAAAAACAAAGGGAAACTTAGTCCTCGGTTTATAGGACCATTCAAAATCTTGAAACGAGTAGGCGAGGTAGCATATGTGTTGGATTTGCCCGAAGAAATGAGAGGTATTCATAATACCTTTCATGTGTCATATTTAAGGAAATGCTTGGCGGACGAGTCGAGTGTGGTCACTTTAAATGACATCGAAATTGATCCGGAGTTTCTTTCTCAAGAGGACGAACCGGAAGCCATACTAGGAAGGAAGGTGAGGCAACTGAGAAACAAAGAAATTCCGTTGGTCAAAGTTCAATGGAGGCATCGTAAGGGTACGAGTATTAGGTGGGAAGCGTAAGCGAAAATGAGGACCAAGTATCCTCACTTATTTCAAGAGTAGAGTTCGGGGACGAACTCTCGTTTTAAGGAGGGGAGAATTGTTACACCCGTACCCCGATGAGGTACAATATGAGTATATAATATGTTATGTGTTATATTTCATGAGCTAGTTAAATAAAGAAAATGTGGCCAAGTTAGGAAGGAATGAAACTAGGAGGACTAGCCTTGCCAATTAACAAAACTCATATCATCCAATGATTAAATATGTCCAAGACTTAGAAAAGTCTGGAATTATCTTGGGAGTTCTTGAAAAGTCGACACATAGAGGAGAGAAATGGAGGGAAGCCAAAATTATCATCTAGCTCATTCTAATTATCTTAAAATGATCAAGAAGCCTTAAGGAAGTCTTAATTGTGGTCTTTTCATCAAGTAAGTCGTTTTCCCCAATTCTGAAAATTGGGGTTCATATGGTGGGTTTTATTGATTTTGTTAAAAAGTAGTGAAATGATGGTCTCCTCAGTTTGAAGACACTAATTGTAGTTAATGTTGTGCTAGGGAACATTTGTAGAAGCCAAATCAAGCCAAATAGGAAGCTAGTAGGACTAGAGGTAAGTATATAAGTATAATCCTTGTTAATGCTATAATGTTAATGTTATGTTATACTAATGTAATTATTATGGAGCTTGTGAATGTATGTTAGCTTGGATCCAATGCTAGTTGTATAAATGCTATTTAATTACTTGCTTGGTCAAGGTGAGTAATAATCTCATTTGATGCTCCTTGTTAATGTTATGATTGGTGTTAATCACCAATCTCATGTGAATGTGATGTTGATTATATCTTGTATACTTACTAAGCGTTTTCGCTTACGGTTTAGATGTTAATGGTTTTGTAGGTTCTAGCGGAGGAAGCGAAGGTAAGGATCTTGCTTAGTTCTAGTCGTGGGATGAAGCTTAGCGTAGTTAGAAGCTAGCTTAGAAGACCATAACTCTTGGACCAAGTAGTTTGGAAGTTGGAAGCCGAAGTGCCCTTTTGTGCCTTGGTATATTTAACTTGTGTGGTCGTTTTGTTAAATTATGGTCTTGTCGTCAAACAATATCATTTGTTCATGTAAATTTCTTGGGTTAAATGTTTAAGTGTTATGTGGTCTGATTGCGTGGTTTTGTAACCTTACAACAGGTTTTACCTCTCGAGGGATCTCAAGAGGCTTACAACCCCACCAGGCAGTGTACCTGACCGATGTAGTATAGTGTAGTGGTAAGTACGGGGGATTGATCGTTCTCCACAGGGAATAGTGTTCGTTAGGTATGAAAGGCTACTCTAATTAGGTCTAAGGGTTGAGGAAGATTCTTTTTTATGTTTTTATAATTTTATGAAAGCAAATAAAATCTCGGTTTTGAAGGAGTGGGTGGAATTAGTTGCTAGTCAACTAACCCAATTTACTACGAATGCAAATAAAATAAATAACTGAAAATAAAATGTGGTGAGAAACTTATGTGTGGAGAAATGTGTTTACTTAGATTTCCTTACTCCCTAACTACCTTTTACCGGTTAATTAGTGTGTATTAGTTGCGTGGATGACGGGTGTATTCCTTAATACCATTCGTGGGGTGGCGTACTTACTTCCCCAACTCTACAAGCTCCTACTTCACTCCTATGTCGAGCCGGCTAGGAAGCTCCTAACATGGGATCACTAGAATTCGCTTGTGCATTAAATACAACCATAAAAACCTTTAGTACGCGTTTGGTTCATGTTTCTTAAGACGTTCAAGCAAGTTACCGAATAGGAAGTTAGCCAGTTTTCTTAAGCCTAACATAGATAAACAATCATCCAATACAACTAACAACACACTAACAACCAATAATCAATAGCTAGGTTTCATTAGATCTACGCAAACACAAGATAAATTTAGCCTAACATGTTAAACAAAAGACAAGAATAAGATAGAATCAAACAACACATAGACATATTGAATGATTAATTGATAACTTATCTTTCAATGAAACATGGAAGATCTCAAGGCAAAAAGCCCTGAAAAAGTAGCTGAATTCGTCCTAGGGTTTTATCCCAAAACTCCACACACTAAGCTCTCCTTAATGACAAAAGATTAGAAAACTATATATAGATTTTTGGATCTGACGGCGTCACCTTATGGAGTGTGACGCCGTCACCTCGCCGCTTCTAGGGTTCCCGGATGACCTTCTTGACGCCGTCCCTCTTTAGCTCTTCCAAAATCCATTATGGCTTATCAAGGCTTGACGCCGTCAGCTCGTGAACGTGACGCCGTCCCCTTATGATTTAAGCCGTGACGCCCTTGATCAAGTTAAAGCGTGATGCCGTCAGAATTCACATGCTATTTTCACTGGCTTATCATGAGTAAATTTCACGTCCAACTTTTCTTGCCAAAGCATGACGCCGTCCAGAGTAAATTGTGACGCCGTCAAGAGTAACTTTTAGCCGATTTTTGAGACTTTGCCGTTTTCTTCACTTTAATGCTCTAAAAACGTCCAAAATGCCTCCTTTTCCAGATTTCTCCTCAAAAGTACCTAAAATGACAAAAGGAACGATTTAGGGCAATATTTGATCAAATAAATACGATTTAGGGCTTAAATGACCCCTTAAAAGCGGTACACTTTTCGCCTCATCAAATACCCTTACACTTGAGATTTGCTTGTCCTCAAGCAAATGCGCTTTTATTCTAATCAAAATACAAGCTAGGGGTCATTTAATGCTAACATAAAAGTAATTACAACAAATAATCGTTCCACTTCAATCATAATAAGCACGGAGATTACATACTAGCACCTCACAAGTAGTGTTTAGATACTCACATCTCTCAAGTGTCATCAAAATAAATCTCATAAATGAAAACGGAAAATATCTCTCACTACCTGTCATAGCAAATAGATTACCATAGGCTTGGGAAAGGATCGAAAACCTCCTCCACTAGGCGTAAGCACCAAAGATAAACTATCAAAGAGGGCTTTTAAATGGGTTATAACGTTAGGTGTAGGGAAAAGGAAAACATGGTTTTGTTGGATACGGGATATTTTACTGGTGGCGAGTTAAAAATCTTGATCAATTACATGTACTATACAATGTTGCTAAGCCAAGACTAGACTCGATCTTAAGCTAGAAACGAAATAACAAAATAACAAAAATATAAAACAAACATAAAATAAAACGGGATGGTAGTCCGTATGTTTTTTCTATTTTTCTTTTTCTCATTTTTTTGTGTTTTTCTTGATTTTTTTTTTTTTTTTTTTTTTTTTTTTTTTTTTTTTTTTTTTTTTGCATACACTTTTACCCTACCATCCAAAATAATACATCATAGGGGCATTGCATCCCCCTTACACTTGAACTTTTACATAACTTTACAAATACTAATCTAATGACTCGAATTAAGATAATTGAAAAACTTGGAGTACTTTTAAAATATTTAGCACATATGGGGGTAATAAATGATGTTCTTCCCCGTTACATCCTTTACACTAGTACTTTACCCATGAGTCCCAATCGTCCCAAAACAATATGTACAAGGATATGACTCGACTTAGCAACCATGTAATCAACTAGATAATTAACTTGGGTTTAAACAAATGTTGTAACAATAATGCACTAAAAATGAGTGCATACAAGGTAGGCTAAGGCGATTTGGGTGTACATTTTAGTGGGGTGTAACAAATTCTTCCTTTAAGTAAAATGCTTAAAGGTCGAAACGAAAAGATAGGCTCTGAGGGGTGTACTAGGGGTATCGTGTACTAAAAATGAGTACAACGCAAAGGGTGTGGGAGAATTACTTGACCAATGTAGCCAACGTAATTATAACAAAAACACAGGTGTAAAACAATGGGTTAATCCTAATGCCTCTTATCATGTAGTAAATCTAACTACACGAATGTAGTCTCACTTGTGGCCTTGGAATGGTCCTAACGCAAGTTCTAGAATCTAAGTGCTACCGGTACACACATCATAGCATAAATGCTTTTCCTACCAATTCTAGGGGCGAACCTCACATATTTGGGGTGGAAAATTTTTTTAGTGGTACGGTTTTTGTGCTAGTCATATAACTCCTATCCGTGAGACGCTTATTAAGATCAAAGTTTCACTCCTATATGTTGTAAAAAATTTTAAATTTGGCACTAAAATTACCTTAACAAGTATTTCTCTCAGTTTTATTACACATCTATTATTAAACAAACAAAAATCAAGCGTAATTGTATTCTCTAAAATCGTACTTTTACCCTCCCCTTACACTTAAGATGAACATTGTCCCCAATGTTCAAATAATAAGATGTAAAAGCAAAAATTAAAAGAATGAAATCAAATACTCCCCTGATTCGCTCGGTGGATAATGAAATTACACGGTTAGATCTTCCTCCAAAGAGAATGTTGAAGCTCCATGACTAATGCATCACCACAAGCTTGATCCAAAAACATTTCCTTGTCCAAAATAACCTGTTAAACCTGAGAAAACAAACACGAAAACCTGCATAACATCGGCGGGAAAAATCTATATATAAGGATATAATGCTTGTGGAATGATAATTTTGCAGATTCCTGGAGATTATAAGTTGGAGATTTTAATAAAACTTTTTATGAAAACAAAACTTTCAAAAATTTCTGGAAATTAAATCTGACGCCGTCAGGTTATAACCCCTGACGCCGTCAGAAATGACCTAACAAAAATTTTCATTTTTAGTTTCCGGAAAATTTCTGGAAAAACCTTTACCTTACTTCCTGGAAATCCTGCAAAACATCATTATGACTCGATACAAGCATTTGACTCAAACAAATACGAATATGTATGCTAATTTATTATTATTACGATTCATGTTAATTTGTGTTCTAATAAACCGATTTAGATTTCCCTTACACTTATCTTTTGCAAAATACCTTTATATGTAGTTAAGACGAAGTTAAAAACAACATAAAGCATTTTCACAAATTAGTTTTGAACATGAATCAATAATAATAAAAATTGAACACACATACGGAAACAAATAAAAACAAACAAACAAATAAATAAACACACAAAGCAAATAAAACAAATAAAGCTTGGGTTGCCTCCCAAGAAGCGCTTTTCTTTATTAACGAGTCTTGTAGCTAGACTCAAAGTAAGGCTCATCTAGTGTCGCTTATGCTCACGTATCCGAGTGTGAGCCATCTAATTGTTGCCTCATCTCTCTTGTATTCATCATTCAGCTCCAAACATCCATGATAATATCTCTTATTTTTCTCATGTGGATATTTGAGCCCCTTCCTCTTATCATTCTCACTTAACAAGTCGATAGGCATAATTCTATTGCAAGATTCAATGGGGTAGTTCTTAAACCTAGGATGTGCTCGGGGCATTTGATAGACAAAATCTTCATCCCCGTCCGAGAATGTAATTAACCCGTCCACAAGTTTTTCGTCAAGGTTGGTCAACCTTTTGAAGGGTTCTCCAAAAATGACTTGGGTTAATTTGTCATCGATAAATTCTCCTAAATTCTCCATAACCATAAAATCCACCAAATACACAAAACTTCCTACGAACACGTGTAGTGGCTTAATCCTAGCAACAATGTTATCTCCTTGATATTCAAGCTCATCTACCATGATTTTATTATAATTAGCGCGAGAGATAATGTTCATAGGCAAAGATGAGTTAAGATAAGCATAAAAATCATGATAACCAATTTTACACGGGAATTGCATGTTAAAGAGGCTATCCTTTTCGATCTTAGTCCTAGGGTCAACATACTTAAAGGGATCAATTTCTTCTTTTCCCCATTCCTCGTTAACTACTTCTCCATTACCGATATTCTCATCGGAGTCTGAGTAGTAAAATGGACTAACATAGTCATTCTCATGGTCAGACTCCTCCATCTCAGAATTGTTACCAAAGTGGTGGTCGGGTGAAAGGTTGTTGTTTGCTACTATGGGGGCGGGAACGGGTAGTTGAAAATTTGCACGGCGAAAAAACACGAATAACAGGGATCAAATGACCAATGTTACTCATGCGGTAAGTGGAAGGTATCACAAACAAAAGTACAAAGAAATAAGATAGACTAAAGAAAACCTAGAAAAAAAATAAAATAAAAATCTCACTAGAAAGGAATCTAGTGAGTAGACCTAATAGAAATAAAAATTCAACCTAAACAATAACTATTCCCCGGCAGCGGCGCCAAAAACTTGATTGCGTGGTTTTGTAACCTTACAACAGGTTTTACCTCTCGAGGGATCTCAAGAGGCTTACAACCCCACCAGGCAGTGTACCTGACCGATGTAGTATAGTGTAGTGGTAAGTACGGGGGATTGATCGTTCTCCACAGGGAATAGTGTTCGTTAGGTATGAAAGGCTACTCTAATTAGGTCTAAGGGTTGAGGAAGATTCTTTTTTATGTTTTTATAATTTTATGAAAGCAAATAAAATCTCGGTTTTGAAGGAGTGGGCGGAATTAGTTGCTAGTCAACTAACCCAATTTACTACGAATGCAAATAAAATAAATAACTGAAAATAAAATGTGGTGAGAAACTTATGTGTGGAGAAATGTGTTTACTTAGATTTCCTTACTCCCTAACTACCTTTTACCGGTTAATTAGTGTGTATTAGTTGCGTGGATGACGGGTGTATTCCTTAATACCATTCGTGGGGTGGCGTACTTACTTCCCCAACTCTACAAGCTCCTACTTCACTCCTATGTCGAGCCGGCTAGGAAGCTCCTAACATGGGATCACTAGAATTCGCTTGTGCATTAAATACAACCATAAAAACCTTTAGTACGCGTTTGGTTCATGTTTCTTAAGACGTTCAAGCAAGTTACCGAATAGGAAGTTAGCCAGTTTTCTTAAGCCTAACATAGATAAACAATCATCCAATACAACTAACAACACACTAACAACCAATAATCAATAGCTAGGTTTCATTAGATCTACGCAAACACAAGATAAATTTAGCCTAACATGTTAAACAAAAGACAAGAATAAGATAGAATCAAACAACACATAGACATATTGAATGATTAATTGATAACTTATCTTTCAATGAAACATGGAAGATCTCAAGGCAAAAAGCCTGAAAAAGTAGCTGAATTCGTCCTAGGGTTTTATCCCAAAACTCCACACACTAAGCTCTCCTTAATGACAAAAGATTAGAAAACTATATATAGATTTTTGGATCTGACGGCGTCACCTTATGGAGTGTGACGCCGTCACCTCGCCGCTTCTAGGGTTCCCGGATGACCTTCTTGACGCCGTCCCTCTTTAGCTCTTCCAAAATCCATTCTGGCTTATCAAGGCTTGACGCCGTCAGCTCGTGAACGTGACGCCGTCCCCTTATGATTTAAGCCGTGACGCCCTTGATCAAGTTAAAGCGTGATGCCGTCAGAATTCACATGCTATTTTCACTGGCTTATCATGAGTAAATTTCACGTCCAACTTTTCTTGCCAAAGCATGACGCCGTCCAGAGTAAATTGTGACGCCGTCAAGAGTAACTTTTAGCCGATTTTTGAGACTTTGCCGTTTTCTTCACTTTAATGCTCTAAAAACGTCCAAAATGCCTCTTTTTCCAGATTTCTCCTCAAAAGTACCTAAAATGACAAAAGGAACGATTTAGGGCAATATTTGATCAAATAAATACGATTTAGGGCTTAAATGACCCCTTAAAAGCGGTACACTTTTCGCCTCATCATGGTCCTAGTAGTATGTAATTATGGATGCAATTGACGCTAATAGGGTGTTTGGAACGAAGCCGTTACCACCCATTTTGATGTATATATGGGTTGAATTGCTATGGAACAAGTTTGAATTGATAAGTTAACGTAGTTGGTCAAGTTTGAGGAAAAACGGGAGTCGTATGGGTTGTTGGTTGTGAAAATGGGTCAAACGGGTTATTTGCATAACCCGTCTAACTTGTAAAGTACCCCTTCGGGGAGTTGTTCGGTAAATGTTTTTGTATGAAAATGAGCCCATTGATATACCAAAACGATTAGATTTGCTTTTATCAATATATTTTATTTTACTTCTAATTCGTTAAGTGTTTGGTTGTGTGATTATGACAAAATGAATACATGCTTAAATATAAAAATAAATCCTAATATCTTTTAGGATACATTTTCATAAGATTAATTCTAAGGTTTACTTGGGGACAAGTAAAGTTCAAGTGGAGGGATATTTGATGAACTCAAATAAGTACATTTTATTACCATCATTTATCCTATTTATTTGACTTGTTTTATTATATTATCTGTGAGAATTGATACGTTAATGTTTACTTTTGTAATTCTCAGGTAAAAACAAGTACTATGTGAAACTTGGCGATTTTGGACTAATTATGGAGCAAAACAAGCAAGAAGTTAAGAGTCTACTGAAATGTACAAGATCAAGACCATTCTGCTCCAGATACGCCGCATCCTACTTATTATATACGGCGCATCACTATCAAGATTTCACAAGATATAATCCAAGACGGCAAAGGACATGCGCCGCATACAAGAATGGAGTTACGCCGCATCTTCTGGCGGTGTACGAATATTCCTGAATATATTAATCTTGGACCCCACGCGAAGTTAAGTCAATGCGCCGCATCTACTTATTCAATGCGCCGCATCTAACCCTCAGACAGAAACTATAAATACCCAAAAGTCAGACGAATTTATAGGTTCGATTCAACACAACAAGACCGAAGACAGAAGAAACCCTAGGCCGAATTCAGACGAAGTAGCAGCACAAGACACACCCTAAACGAAGATACAAGAGCTGTAAGAAGGTCCTGCATGTATTCAATTCATTAAGTAGTTTTGTTTTATTGTATTAGTACACTTTAATTTATCAGGATTGATGGGCTTGTGTCATTGATTTAATCATGCACTTCAACTCCCCTTAAAATTGCTTTCCCATTAATTAAAGTTTATATGTTGATGTCTTTGCTGACTTTTATTAGTGCATTGATAACCTCTGTGTCTAGCTGAGCATTGATCGGGTCGCCATGCCTCTGTCCTCGCCTATTTATTTTATCGCCTATGCATTCTATCGTCTGTAGAAAAGTAGGAAGAAAGGGTAAGTAGGATAGACATAAGTAATCATTAAGGGTTTACTCGCCGATAAGATTAGAGCCAACGAGAAATGATTAATTACATACACTTCATATAAAACTAGCAATAAAACAAGTGACAAGCTACTTAACTATCAGTACAGGTCTTCTTATTGTCTCACGTATCTATCTGTGTACGTGTGTGCTAATCGCTGATTCGTGCCTATTAGTTTAGTTTATATTTAATCATAACCAAACCGTGCCAGTCTCTCAGGCTGAAACCCCCTTGAGTTAAATTAGGTTGTATAGCTAACTTAAGATATTAAAATACTGATTAGAATAACTAGATAATACGTTCCACTCTTAGTGATCGACACTCTACTTACCATTATATTCATACTGACCGGGTACACTGCTCGTTAAAGTGTGTGTTTTATTGATAAGTCGGCTAAATATAAATTTAAAACTTGAATACTGCTAAAACCACAACGACATACCGTGGGTATAAATTAGAGCACAACAAGCACACGCACATCAAGTTTTTGGCGCCGCTGCCGGGGAGTGAATTGTTATTATCTGTTAATTTGATTAGTATTTTAATTAGGTTTTTCTTTTTAATTTTTATTCTAACCACTAACCCTGTTATATATTAGTTAAATTACATTCATTGTATTATTTGCATATTTTTTGTTTTGTGTGTTTTTATTTTCTTTAATTTTGTTTCTTTTTGTTTGTTTTTATTTTTGTTTTTATTTTCCGTATTTTCTTGCATTCTGCTATCGTTGTACTGTGCTAATTCAAACGATACGGCGCATCTATTTTCATAGATACGGCGTATTGCGTTTAATTTTTATAAAATACAACGCGTTTAATAAATTCGATACGGCGCATCTTTTCCCCAAGATACGGCGTATTCTGTTTTTAATAAGAAATTTTTCTAAACGATAACGCCATACGGCGCATCTGTTTTAACAGATACGGCGTATTTATTATTTAAATTAAAAACAGTTTTCGAATTATTAAACAGATACGACGCATCGATTTTTATCGATACGGCGCATCTTCTGAATCAAAAATCTTGTATTTTGAAACGTAACGAAAATACGGCGCATTAACTTTTGTTAATACGACGCATTTAATTTTAAATTAGATACGTTGATTTTTGATAACTTAAAACTGATACAGCGCATTCTAAATTCTAAGCGGCGTATCTATTTTCTGAATATTAGTCTGATTAAATTTTAACGATTATAAGATACGGCGTATCCAACTTTTTGGATACGGCGCATCGACTGCAGATATCAGTAACTTTTATTTTTCGTATTCCGTTTTCGTTGTTAATTTTCTGATATACTACTTTCTTGAACATACCCTATTGATGCTTTTGTGATAGTTTCAGGAAGTGCATGACCAGGAGTTCTACTAAGAACTTGATTCAACCTTTCGAAGATCCTGAACGAGCCTTTCATTCGCTTAAAAGGCTTTTCAACACAAAAAGCTTTGATATTTCAATTTCGTTCGAGCTTGATTATTTTTCTGAAGAAAAAGAGGAAGAAGAAACAGAAACAATGGCGGAAAACACTACAATGGAGGAATACATGAACAAAACCCGTGCGGATTACACTTCAGGAGTTGCTAGACCAAAGTTTGATGAAAAGTCAAAATTTGAGTTGAAGGGTCAGTTTCTCAAGGAGCTAAGAGACAATGCTTTCAGTGGATCGGAGCATGAAGATGCTAATGAACATGTTGAAAAGGTCCTCGAGATTGCAGATTTGTTTACTACAGAAGGAGTCACTGACGATCAACTTATGCTAAGAATCTTTCCAATTTCGCTTAAAGGAGCTGCTAATAAGTGGCTAAGAAATGAACCTGCTAGTTCAATCACTACATGGGAAGATTTGAAGAGCAAATTCCTGAAGAGATATTGTCCACCTGCTAAAACTGCTAAAAAGATGGAGGCTATCAACAGTTTCAAGCAAGAGCCTGATGAAACTCTTTATCAAGCTTGGGAACGATTTAAAGACCTATTGATGAAATGCCCTCAACATTATCTAAGTGAAATGCAGGAGATAATATTGTTCTATCAAGGATTGGACGTGCCTACTAGACAAATTTTGGATGCTAAGGGAGCTGTGCCTCAAATGAGTGCAGCCAATGCTAGGAAAGCTATCCAAGAAGCTGCTGATCATTCTCAAAAATGGCACGATGGGACCTCTACTAGATCTAAGAGCAGCACTAATTTTGACGGGTTTGCTTCAATTCAAGCTCAATTGGATAAAATTAGTAGAGAGATGAAGAAGCGTGATGAGAAAGTGTATGCTGCCCAAGTTGGATGTGAAAAATGCGAAGGACCTCACTACACTAAAGATTGCCCTAATAAGAATGAAAGTGAGACGTTTGAAGAAGCATACTACACACAATTTGGACAACCATTCCGACCTTCAGGAAGATTTAGGGAAGCTACTCCGGGATTCTATCAAAAGAACAACTTTAATCCCACTTATCAAGAAAGGAGGCAGACTTTAGATGACACTCTAAAGCAAATTATGGCCGATGCTGCTAAAAGACATGAAGAGAATACTGCTATGATCAAAGAAATCCGAGCCTCAACGGACACTATTACAAGAAATCAAGGAGCTTCGATCAAAGCATTGGAACAACAAATTGGACAAATGAGCAAAGTTCTTCAAGAAAGGGGATACGGAAGTTTACCGAGCTCAACTGAAACCAACCCAAGAGATCATGTCAAGGCCATAAGCACCACTGAGGAAGTCACACCTAACATACCTAGATGATCGATAAATGGTAATGATGCTGCAAAGCCCCAATTTTTCTTTAATTCTTCAATCAGTTTAAGGAGGCTACTCAAAGAGAAGACGGAGATTGAAGAGGAGATCAAGGCTACAATGAAAGAAGAGAGCTCTGCAACCGACTTACATGCCTTGCCTCATAAAGAAAAGGACCCAGGAAGTTTTACTTTACCTTGTTCTATTAGTGATATATCTTTCAATAATGTGTTAGCTGAATTAGGAGCTAGCGTTAGTGTAATGCCCCTTAAGACATTCACTACCCTAGGACTAGGAAAATTAGCACCAACTAAGTTGCTTATTGAATTGGCTGATAAAACGGTAAAACGACTTGAAGGGATTGCTAATAATGTGCTAGTTAAGATTGAGAAGTTTGTTTTCCCTGTAGACTTTGTTATATTAGATATGCCCGAGGATGTTAAGATTCCTTTGATTCTTGGAAGACCTTTCTTGTCTACCGCCCATGCTAAGATTGATGTGTTTAAAAGAAAAATCTCATTAAGGGTAGGGAATAATAAACTAGTCTATAAGTGTCAAGATCCTGCTAAAAGCATAATTAGAGGCGTCTATGTGCTAGGATTAAGAGAACGTATGGACCTCGATCTAAAAGCTAGGTTTATGGGAGAAACCTTGATAAATAATGAATCACTTGAGACCTATAGTGGAGACTTCATTGAATTAAATGATCTTAATTTACCATTAGGAATCAATGATCAATTTATGGAGGATTTAGAACCCGAAATTGATGAAGGAGAAATTATGGATATACCTAAAATTAATATGATCAACACTATGAATTGTGATGAATTTGAAGGATATCCTAGTTTCTGTGATTACGGTAGAAAGATCCATGTAGATTGTGCTTATAATTTACAATTTCCTTGCATGATAGGATTTAAACAGGTTAGTGCCAACATTTTCCCTATTTTACCAATTAATGTAATGTCAAAAGATTTCTATAATTCTATAATGAAAAACAAAGTTGAGTATAGAGGGAAAAACGTAGTTGGAGTGTTCATGAATGTACCTATTTTTGTTGGGAATTTAACTATTGTTACAGATTTCACCGTGGTGGAAAACATGGATGCTTATCGTGATGTTGAGATGGGTGACGTGATCATTGGGAAACCATTTTGTCGGGAGGTCGAAATTAACGATAAAAGATTTGAAGGGAAGATCACCTTTAAAAGTGGAAGCAACGTTATCACTTACATGATGCCTTGTGCTCACCCAAGGTTTAAACATGCCCCTAACAAATTTTGTTACAAATTTACACCATTTCTTTTTGTAGATGAAAATGACGCTGAGAAAGGGATCGAGTATCCTTACCAAAAGATGAAAGGATTCTACAAAGGTGTACTTGAATTGGGGCCAGAATATGTTCGTGACAAAGTAATTCGCAACTACATCGTGCACGGACATGTGGGGATCAATAGATCTAAATAAAGAGCTGAACGTGAGTCTAACTTGAAGACTCTGGAATAAAGACAAGTGCTGACCGGGAGACAACCCGGAGAAAATTTTTACTTTTATGTTCTGTGTCGAGTCAGTCAGGCCCGCAGAAGATACGGCGCATCTCAATCCTTAGATGCGACGCATCTTCTGCACTGGTCATATCTTACTTTATTTTCTGCATTTATTTTTATTTTTGACTTTAAAACTTTCTGTCAGTATTTTAATGCGGCGCATCCCTGGTTAAGGATGCGACGCATCTTCTATTCTGATTCGTATTTATTCCAGGCTCGATACGGCGTATCTTCTGCCATAAGATACGGCGTATCGAATGACCTGATGACTTTCATTTTAATTTTTAAAGTTTTATTTTTTCTAACTACTAATGTATTATGCAAGTTTGAACCTTTCTTAACTCAGGTGTGTTTAAGTCTTGATGGTATTATAGATTCCTTCATTTCCTGTGGATACATCAATTATGAAGCTTAAACGTTCTCATCCACAAGAAAGATGATTTTTGCTCTTATACAAGTAATGGAGGATCATACCGAGCAAATCTCAGGGGAGTTTTCTGTTCTAATTCTTTTATTTTCCAGTTTTTAATCTTTGACACAAACAACAAGGACGTTGTTTAACTTAAGTGGGGGGATTGGAGAATTAGAACACTTACTTGTCCTAAACTTTTTCAAAATATGCTTAAAATGCGCTTAATATATCAAAATTAAAAATTTTTAGCATGTTTGTTTAAAGTCTAAATTACATTGCTGCACACATAACATTAATTTCAAAAATTGTGAACTTTTCAAAATTCACAAATCTATGAGTGTGCCGGTGACTTGTAAACTTTAGAACTTGGCTTGTATACTATTCGAGACCACCATAATAAGTATTATTTACATAATTGGAATGACTTGTCTAAATTGGTAAATTTCTAGGATTACACCCAAATAGCCTTTATATGTTATGTGATATTAACTAACTACACTGGTTAGTTAACCCCCGTATAAACCTTTTGTTACTCTCATTTTTAGAGTAAGATACCCCTAGAAAAACACTCAAGCCATTCCTTTCGTTTCTTACACCTTTTTTATAATGTTTTGTTACACCCTTACACCTTAGCCTACCCTGTAGATTAAAATCCATGGTTGGTTAATTGCTTTAGGCAAAGTGTGTTTCCTTACATTACCTGTGTTCGCGTGCGTAATTCATTATCTTTGGTTGAGTCAGGAAATTGCACAATGCAATTGGAGTGAAAGTAAATATTGTATATCTTTGAGTTTTATTTTTCGTGTGTTTACTACTTTCACTATTACCGTTATTTCTGAAGTCATGAAAAGTATGGAAAAATTATCCAGAGTTATCGTTATAGTGATGTGGTGAAATTTTACACATCTATGTTTATGTTTCAAGTTTAAAAAAAAAAAAAAAAAAAAAAAAAAAAGAAAGAAAAGTTGGATGTTTGTTTTAACCAACTCATGTAAAGTTTTGTATTAAGTGGTCGATATCACCACTATTTGTTATATATTATATTGATGGATTGAATGGGAGTTGGCCGTTATGGGAACGCCAACTAAGGTTATTCTTTGATTGAGATCTTGTTGAGTATAATTCGTGTCTACCTAAAGCGTGTGTTTCAAGTGTTAAAGCGTGAGTTATTCAATGATATGAGTCTTATTCATGGGATGGTTGGGAAAGCAATTTACCACACTTAGAATTTTAATTTATCTGTTTTGTTTATTTTTCATTTTACACCAATTTGTATCCCAAATATTATCCATACCCTATATCATTTCTTTATCTAAACCTTTGATTTATTGAGATTAGGGATTTGAGCAATCTTAAGTATCGTAGTCGTGGATTCGGCTATGTATTTATGATTTTTTCGCCCTTTTTGATATAATATTATTGGTAAAGATTACTTGGTCCTATCTTTAGCCTATTCGAGTTAAGGATTTGAGCAATTGCAAGTATCGTGTTCGTGGATTCGATCATGTATTTGTGATTTTGTCGCCTTTTCTGGAATTTGAGATCGATAGAGATTAAGAAGAATGATTAACCCTTAACCAACAAACCCTTTTTACCGTTTTAGACTTGTTATTCCTTGGCTTTAGTGGGGGAGATGCGTATACTTACCAAGCTTATGATAGAATATTCGTCACGACTGGACAGTTAAACGATTAGATTTGTTTTTATCAATATATTTTATTTTACTTCTAATTCGTTAAGTGTTTGGTTGTGTGATTATGACAAAATGAATACATGCTTAAATATAAAAATAAATCCTAATATCTTTTAGGATACATTTTCATAAGATTAATTCTAAGGTTTACTTGGGGACAAGTAAAGTTCAAGTGGGGGGATATTTGATGAACTCAAATAAGTAAATTTTATTACCATCATTTATCCTATTTATTTGACTTGTTTTATTATATTATCTGTGAGAATTGATACGTTAATGTTTACTTTTGTAATTCTCAGGTAAAAACAAGTACTATGTGAAACTTGGCGATTTTGGACTAATTATGGAGCAAAACAAGCAAGAAGTTAAGAGTCTACTGAAATGTACAAGATCAAGACCATTCTGCTCCAGATACGCCGCATCCTACTTATTATATACGGCGCATCACTATCAAGATTTCACAAGATATAATCCAAGACGGCAAAGGACATGCGCCGCATACAAGAATGGAGTTACGCCGCATCTTCTGGCGGTGTACGAATATTCCTGAATATATTAATCTTGGACCCCACGCGAAGTTAAGTCAATGCGCCGCATCTACTTATTCAATGCGCCGCATCTAACCCTCAGACAGAAACTATAAATACCCCAAAGTCAGACGAATTTAGAGGTTCGATTCAACACAACAAGACCGAAGACAGAAGAAACCCTAGGCCGAATTCAGACGAAGTAGCAGCACAAGACACACCCTAAACGAAGATATAAGAGCTGTAAGAAGGTCCTGCATGTATTCAATTCATTAAGTAGTTTTGTTTTATTGTATTCGTACACTTTAATTTATCAGGATTGATGGGCTTGTGTCATTGATTTAATCATGCACTTCAACTCCCCTTAAAATTGCTTTCCCATTAATTAAAGTTTATATGTTGATGTCTTTGGTGACTTTTATTAGTGCATTGATAACCTCTGTGTCTAGCTGAGCATTGATCGGGTCGCCATGCCTCTGTCCTCGCCTATTTATTTTATCGCCTATGCATTCTATCGTCTGTAGAAAAGTAGGAAGAAAGGGTAAGTAGGATAGACATAAGTAATCATTAAGGGTTTACTCGCCGATAAGATTAGAGCCAACGAGAAAGGATTAATTATATACACTTCATATAAAACTAGCAATAAAACAAGTGACAAGCTACTTAACTATCAGGACAGGTCTTCTTATTGTCTCAAGTATCTATCTGTGTACGTGTGTGCTAATCGCTGATTCGTGCCTATTAATTTAGTTTATATTTAATCATAACCAAACCGTGCCAGTCTCTCAGGCTGAAACCCCCTTGCGTTAGATTAGGTTGTATAGCTAACTTAAGATATTAAAATACTGATTAGAATAACTAGGTAATACGTTCCACTCTTAGTGATCGACACTCTACTTACCATTATATTCATACTGACCGGGTACACTGCTCGTTAAAGTGTGTGTTTTATTGATAAGTCGGCTAAATATAAATTTAAAACTTGAATACTGCTAAAACCACAACGACATACCGTGGGTATAAATTAGAGCACAACAAGCACACGCACATCAGAAGGTAATTGAGTGTACTTTCATTTAAAAATAGCCTCAAGGGCTGAATGTTTATAAATTTTTGTCAGTCATCAAAAGAGTGGTCGGATGTCCATAAAAGTCAATCATTTTCGCGTAAAAAGTTTTAAATTTTAGTCTAAACGGGCACGGGGCGTTACACTAAATGCAGAGGCTAGACAAATTTTGGTGGATTCTTATGTTGCTTTACGTAAAGGTGATACAGCTCCAGGAAGTAGAGTTACATACCGCATGACGGTCAGAAGGTGATACAGCTCCAGGAAGTAGAGTTGCATACCGCATGACGGTCAGGCAATTGGAAGCTCTTATCAGACTCTCAGAGGCGATTGCCAGATGTCACCTGGATGATGAGGTGTTTTTTTAAAAGCAATACAATTTAACTTGCAACATTCTCATATTTGAGACTTGCATGGTGAATTGACTCTAAATTGTGTGTTGTGTTTCAGGTCCACCCAAGGCATGTTCGTCTAGCAACAAAACTCCTAAAAACATCAGTAATGGACAGGCATGTTTAGTTTGTAGGCTTTAATGGTCTTGAAAAACCAAACGTCCCATGAAAATTTCAGATAGTGGTATTGAGCTTTCTAAGTTATCAGTAAAAAAAATAGAACTAAATAATGATTGTCGGGTCTTGTCGGGTTGACCCGATAACCCGACAACAAAAATTTTCTAACCCTAACCCGACCCGATAACAATGCCGGGTTATCGAGTTTGGGTGAAACTAACCCGATAAGCTTTTTCAACCCGATTTAACCCGACCCGATAAGGCTTATCGGGTTCGGGTTTGGGTCGGGTCAACCCGACCCTACTGACACCCCTAATCGAATATATTGAATTTTGACTAAGTTTTACTTTTTAGCTTAATAACTTATTTATAAGTACTTAATTGGTTTAGTTTAATTTCAATACGTAACTAATTACACTAATAAGGAAAATGGGCCTAAATTAATAATTTGGGCCATAGGGGTGTTCGGTGACTGTTGGGCCGAGCCCAATAAGAAAACCAACATCTTTGACTTTTTGACCAAACGCGATAGCTAATGTGTTAAATTAAGTTTTAGAAACGTAACGGTATATATATCGTAACCTAAAAAGGCTAAATGGTGTTTGGGCTAAAAATTGGACAATTGGGCTTAAAATGGATTTCGGCCCAATAAACATGTCGGGTGACAAAAATGAGATTTGAAATATTTTTCGACCCACAATGAATATTTTTATTTAACGATACGATATATATAAATTAAAACTATTTTGGACTTGTTTTGGACGCGTTAGTCTCATAAAGGGTAATAAATGGAATTTTGTCCAAATCTTTATAAATGTTGACTTTTGTTGACTTTTGAAAGTATACTGACTAAGCGCGTTGACTTTTGTGTTGAAACTTATAACTTATGGGAAAACGTAACGATAACTGATGAGTGGCCATTTACTCATCATTTTATACCCGAAAAACCCCACAAAAATGACCAAAAACATCCGAATGGACCATATAATGTTACAAATATCCTTGGATTGTGTTTTATGTGTTTCAGGTACAAAAGGATTGAAAACGGGGCAAATATGGACAAAACCGAGCGTGGAATGAAAAAGAGCCGAAAACCGAAGCCGGAAAAGACATTATTCATTCGGATTTAGTTCGAGCTCAAAAATCCCAAAATTACCCTTGGATTATTTCTCCTTGACATAATTGGTCCCTTGATTAACTTTACAAAATTAGCAAGTTTGGTCCTTGAAGTTTCAACATTTACACCTTTGGTCCCTAAACTATCCATTTTATCCTAACTAAATACCACTATCCGGATACAAAATAACCCGCACCCCATCCAACCCACTATCCCTTACAAGCCCATTTCATTAAGAAGGCCCAACCCCATTAACTAAAGATAACCGGGGTCAACTCACACCAAATACAGCCAAACCACAGCTTTAACACTATTCCCTCACCTCTAACCTCCCAATTCCCGCCATTAACTGTGTTGACATAAATAAATGCCTAAAAACATTATCAATATTTATTCATATCTCTATGTTTTGATGATCACAAAATGTAAAGTCATTAAAACATAAACTTATAAATTAAACAAGTACTTAGTTGTAGATATTCACTTCTACAACTAAAATCACTTAAGGTATGAATGAACTAATGCTTAATGCATTATATGATCAAAGGAACATTTCCTTAAAAACTAGATTTTTTATAAAACATCAAAAACATTTTATATATTTTTGAAAAACATTTTTGGTATTAAATAAAAATGTTTAATCTTTTATAAAATATGAATTCAAATTTTTAACCAAAATCAGTTAAAATATTCCAGAAAAACCTTCCCCACAAAAGGACAAAATTGGTCAACGTTCAGTAGGGGCGGCCCCCTTAATTTTGCTAGGCGGCCCCCTTAAAATTAAGGGGACCGCCCCCGCTCCAGTAGGCTCCAGCTGTCCAGTTTTTCTCCCTATAAATACCTGCCTTCCCCTGGATTTTTACTCACCTTTTGCACACTAAAACTTTCTGTTTTAAATCCTTGTATATACATTTCAAAATCCTTTGATCATATCTTATTAAGCATTGGTTTCTAAGTAATCCAAGCTTCCTACATTCAAGTGCAAAAGAAGAATACTCCTTCAACATCTAGAGAAGAAGTATTGCAACTTAGCTATCTAAGTTGTGTGTGTCATCATTCATTTGTATATAAGTTGTATATTTGTTAGATAGTTGTGTGTATAATTATTTGGGATAGGTTAGTGTGTAAGTAGTGAAGTTGTGTAGTTAAGGTGTGTAAGTAGTGAAGGTGTGAAGAAGTAGAAGTGTACATAGGTTGTGCTAAGTTGTGAAGAAGGTGTGAAGCCGTAGTATATAAGTTGTGAAGAAGTTGTGAATAAGTCGTGAAGTAGTCTTGAAGAAGTAGTCGTGAGGAAGTAGTCGTGAAGAAGAAGTCGTGAAGTAGTCGTGAAGAAGAAGTCGTGAAGAAGAAGTTGTGAAGAAGGTGTGACTAAGTTGTGTACAAGTTGTGAGATTGGTTCTAGCTACGATTAGAACCCGACATCTAGCTTTGTGTCGTTAAGCCGGTGTAAGCTAAAGTTGTGTAAGGTTTTCTCCGCCATAAGGGAGCTTGTTGACATAGTGAAGAAAACTCTCGAGTTAGGTGCTCGGGGAGTGGAGTAGGGCAAGGAAGGTGACCTTGTAGCCGAACCACTATAAATCTCTTGTGTCTCGGTTAGATCTTTCCATCTCTATCTTTCATTTGATTTACTTTACTTTACTTGCATTACTTACTTATATTTATCTATACTTGTTCATATTGTTTAAGAATTGAAGTCACATAATATCGAATCGAAGTTTTTAAAAGTAAACAAAAGTTTTCAAAATAAAATTTAAAAAGACGTAAAACTATTCAACCCCCCTTCTAGTTTTCCACAAACTGGTTAACCACCATCCCCATCACTTTCGTCCCTTTCCACCTCACACTACCAGCCAAAGAACCCACATGTTTGTGTTCCCCCCTCCACCTTATCGATCCATGGACAAAGAATAGGATAAACGGACAAGATTGTTTTGTGTGGGCACCAAGCAAATCTGAGGGTTGTAAAAGAAGCAATATGGATTATCTCACACAAAAAGCGAAAACGCGGAAGGAACCCTAGTTATTTATTTTAGTATAAATAGAAGTTAGCTACAGTAGTTCGAGTAGGTTTTTTTTAGCTTAACTTAGGTAATTTTCTTTTTTATTGTTATTTATCTTTTATTTAATTTCCAGTATTGTAGTTTAAATTCAGTTAATGAAAATTTGAGTTTTCTTGTTTTTTTTTTCTTAGTCGACCAATTTAACTAGTTACTGTTTCTATGCCATTTTATCAAGTTTAATTCTCTTTAATTTAGCTAGTATGAGCTGTTTTTAAGTTGCTTCAAGCCAATTTGATGGATTACATAGTAATTGACCTACTGTTCCAATCTTATGCCATGAAATGATCAAATAAGTTGTCTATAGCAATAAGCTCTTTTTGACCTTTCTTGTGACATTATTGAGTCCCTTTTGGTCCATTTAGTTGTAGTTTAAAAGCTTGACTTAAACCCCACAGGTTTGTTGCCCTTTGACTGATCTCACCATAGTAGCAGACTGCATTTTCTCTTTCAGCCCCATGTTTTTGATTTTTAATTTCTTAGATTTAAGTAGTAATAAGCTGAAATTCAACATAGTTAATCTTGGCTTGATGATCTAGTTGTTCCCAAATTTTTTAGATTTTTAAAATTTTCTTTAGATAGCTTTTTCTAGGCTTGAAAACACCTATTTTGCCCTGCTCACCCTTGCATCAGCAGACCTTTTTTTTACTTTGATTAGTTAAAGTGCTTATTTGCTTGTTAATATAGCTTACTCATAGATTTCTAGTTAACTTAGATCAAATTAAATTAGACATTAGCTTTTTCAGTTTTAACTTAGTTTATTAGATTAGCTTAATAGCCTTTTGCTTAAAAATTTTAGCTTGTTCCCTTAAAAAAGCCAATTGTTCTGCCTTTTAACCTAAGTCCTAACTTATTTGAGTTTTCCAAAAAGTTTTGCTTTCATGAAATATGCTTAATTTTAAGTGCTTTTTAAGTTTGTAAAAGAAAAATATCAAAAAAATTAGTTTTTGCAAAAAGAGAACCAAGGGATTCGAATCCTGGTCTCTTAACTCAACACGCACAGCCATTTCCAGTTGCCCTTGGGACTTTTTCAATAAACCTTTGCAAAATTTAATATTTAACAACCCTTTGTCCCATTTAGCTTATACGAACCATTTTGCTTATTACAGCTTATTGGAATAAGCTGGCACTTCCATTTCATTTTTCCTAGGATCAGTTTAACATTTAGCAGTTTTCTGGAATTTTTCATATTTTTCCAACTTCATTTTGTATTTTTAATCTATTTACCTTTTTAATTTAGTTTTTTAATTCGTATTAAATTAAATATTAATCAGAAAAATACAATTCTTTGTTCTAAAATTTTCTTTTATCATTTAGGACTTAGAAAAATTAAATTAGCATCAGTAGGGTTAGTTTTTATAGAATTTGACGTTTAGGCTCGTTTTAGAATCCCGTTCGCGTTTATTTTTTTTAGTAATTTGATTTTTGTTTTCCTAGTCTCGTAACCAAAAGTGAACCTCGTTATTTCAAGCATTTTAATTCCAAACCTCATACGATATCCTCAATTTCACACCTCGTTGGGACTACGACCCGGGTATTCGCTTATCCGGTTATTTATTATAATCGATTGTTGCGTCAAATCGTTGCTCGTTGACTTTTCTTCGTGAAAGGTTGACTTGTGATATTTTAACCAACAATCAATAACTACACTTATGACGATAAATATACTTATAACGACTAATATATATATAATATATATATATATATATATATATATATATATATATATATATATATATATATATATATATATATATATATATATATATATATATAAATTGAGATCAAATAAGATCAATGTTAAAATTGTAAAAATAAGATCCATTCAAGGACCAATAGGAGAAGGACAAGTGGATTTTGCTTATTATAAAAAAAGAAAATAAATAAATAGCCAAAAGGGTATTATAGGTATTTTGTACATCTAACACTAATTAACCTAACCCTATCTCATAAGCCTCTCATCTCATTTTCTCTCTCTCATCCCACAAATCTCTCCTCTATTATTCGGTCTCCTCTATTAATCTGTCGCCATCCCTCGACCAATAATCTTTCCGACCGATCTATTCCCTCGACCAAAAACACAAATCGGCCTCCATCCCTTCTCGTTTATCCGGTGACCAAAAACAAAGATCCCTAACAAACGGGTTTTCGATCATAACCCTAACCGTGCCATATTCCTAGACGACTGAAAACCGCAGCGGCATGTGTAGATCGAAACCCTAACCACCACTGCCATCTTTATCAGGTCGGATGTACTACATTTTTTTTCCCGGCGAGGCTTAGTTTTTCCGGCGAGGCCTCGTTATCCCAAACTTTTTCCGGCGAGGTGATACATGCCGGAGCAGCTTTCTTGTCGACAGAGCAGCTTTATTGTCGACGGCGGTGGATGGCTCAGTTGCGACGGGGTTGGCTTGATACACAGGTTTTTGGTACCCAGATCTGTTTATGAATCTGCCCTTTTGTTTCGGTTTTGATTTGTTCTTGATACGCCGATATGTTTATGTATCAGATTTGTATAAAAGATGGTGGAGCTTTACATTCGGTTTATCCGGTGTACCGGAATCTGCTGTCATAAGCTGTTTCTTGTTGGCTGGTACATCGGGTACATCATGGTATGTGTCGCCGGTACACCGGATACGTCATGGTATGCCGTTGTTGTCGCCGGTATTCGGTTTTGATTTTGAAGATTTATTGTAGTAGTGTAGTAGTTTTTGGTACATGAGATCTGTATATGTATCTCATATGTTTATGTATCTGCTTCTGGGTAAATTGCACGGATACCGATGTACCGGAATCTGCTGCTGTTCGTTTTGGTTTGAAGATTTATTGTAATGTAGCAGTTTTTTAAGATAGGTTCTTGATACACATATCCGTATATGTATCTCATATGTTTAGTATCGGATTTCCGGGTAAAAGCACGGATTCTGGTGTAATTTATATCAGGTTATTTTACTGTGTAACAAGTGTATCTGTTTATTTTTTAAACATATATCAAAAACAAAAAAATGTATCAGTTTGTAAATAAAATGGCTGGTGGAATAGTATTAAAAACAAAAATGGTTAAAATGGTTGGTGAAAAGAAAATACACCAAAAATTAATTCAAAAAATGTGATTTGAATTGTCCAAACTACCCTTCAAACTCTATTTAATGACTATAATGTCACCCATTTAATGTTAATCTCATCTAACACAAATATAATGATCCAACGGTTCAGATTGGGTCTTACTTTTAGAACTTTTAGTTTGATCTCACATTAACCCTCATATATATATATATATATATATATATATATATATATATATATATATATATATATATATTTATTTATTTATTTATTTATCAAACTAACTTTGCAAATATAGTTAACGAAACGAGTTATTTGAGGAAATTACAACACTTGGGAAAAATGAAAACGTTTGAATAAACGAATGGGTCATGCCCAAATTTCCTAAATTTTCAACACTTATAGTATTTTGATAAAAAAAATACTCATAATTACTTAGTTTTCTAAATACTTGACATTATTTCAAATTTCTTATAATTAAAATTATATTATAAATAATAAACAATATTTATAATATAACTCCACTAACACTATTAATTTATTAATTTTTCCAAATCTATTTAATTAATTATAAACATTATTTCAAATTTATTGAACCTTGGGGTGAGAAACATGCAAAACTGTTTTCATTGACCAAAAATAAATTTTGTGTTTTTATACACACTTGTATGCAGAAACCTAAGTTTAGCTGAATCTCATTGCGCCCACTATCATCAACCGTCAATTCCCTCTGGGAAACCGTGTGATATAAAGAGATCTATTGGGGATGACACCCCCGTTCGGTTGGCTTGGCATAGTCAATGCGAACGTATACCATATTAAATTAGTCCGAGTGTCTGGGGATTAACACTCGCGGGCACCCTTTTATTTACTAATGCCAGCTTGGCATGCTGTATGTCTAGTTCGGTTAGATGAGGCTTAGTGTTTGCATAGCGGGATAATGTGTTATTGCTGAATTGTTTGCTGAATATTGCTATGGTCCATACGTGTTTATTTACTTTAAACCTATGAACTCACCAGCATTAGCTAACTTTTAGCATGTTTTTCTCTGGAAACTGAGGTGTGTATACTGAAGGCAGGGCATGGCGATGGTCATAATAATTGATGGAAATGTTTTTATTGTTGCGTAAACTCTGAAAAATTGGACCATTTTGTTAAATGGGCTACCTTTTATTTGAAATGAATTTTATGTAAGACAATATGACTTTGAATATGTAATGTATTATAAAGCGGGTTTCTAATCCGTTCTCTATATCTTGTGTTGTGATTATCGATTTAGTAGCACCCAAAGTGTATGCTTCCGCAATATCTTGATTTTGGGGGTGTTAAAGATTGGTATTCAGAGCCTAGGTTATAGAGAACTAGATTTATAAAAACCTTAAACTATAACCGATTTATGAAAAACTTTTTCTTATGACCGCCAGATGCCTGCCAGCCTAGCTTACTATGATTTGAGCGTTATTTGCCTTATATGATTAATTATTATACTATGCTATTTGAGTATTTTACTAAGCATATATGATATAAGTATTTTCTATATACTTGCGCGTGTCGCTCCATAATTGTCACAGACCATCTCCCTACGTAACATCATCATTTCACTTCGAGTTGAATACTCGCTACATACCACACGAATTCATTTCTTATTCGAATCCAAGTTTGGACTACCGTCTTATTCTTTCAAAACACTTATATTACTATCGTAAAGGAACCCACCAACTTATGTGAGCACGACCCTAACCTACCGCCTTATAACGTATCTCCTGGAACCATCTACTCTTAGGACACATCCTTGCTATGACTCACACTTATTTTCTCATTGTGAAGGACCATGTCACCTGAGAGGCAAGACCTAAATTCCCCAGCCATGGAACAACTCGTAGCCAAAAGAGCAGCATAGACTATTGCTGCCTACGAGTTAGGAATTCGCACGGCTTGCGACTTAATGAACAGAGGGGCAGTTCAAGAAGCAAAAAACATTAACGAAAAGAGGAAATGGGATAACCACCTAGGAAACTAATTTAACACCCCGTGACCAAACACGACTAAAAACGTGAAAAAAAATTTCGCAAAAAGTCCACCCGAAAACTGACCCGCTGCTACTCTTTAACGAATTGACAAAAATCAATAAATATCTGGAACTTGAGACTATTTTTATATGAAACTAGACTCAATTACCTTCAAAACGACGGGTGGCGCGACCCGTAACGACTTACAGTTAAAAAGTTATGATTTTTCAAAGAATGCCAAAATCTGGCAGAACCCACCCATCCGATCGGTTGGATGTTTCTGTCCAGTTTTTGGGGTTTCAAAATCCCCGCTTGTAAACCCGACCTCCTGAACTCGAAACTTGACCAAACTTTCCAGATTTCTTTAGTATATCATTGGGCTCATTTTGATGCAAAAATATTTACCGTTTGACCACTCGGAATAGTACTTTAAAATTTGACGGGTTATGCAATAAACCCATTATGACCCGTTAACACCCCAAACCCCTTAGACCTCTTCATTTACACACTAAAATTTACCAACATGCTTAAATTAACATACTAAACTTGTTCCAAGGGTACATGACCCGTTTACATTTCAAAATGGATAAGGGAGGCTATTTGCCAAACGCCCCTTTAATATTGACTAGAACTACAATCATGTACAATATAGACTTCATGACTTTTACACATAATCAAACCATGACCTAAACATGAAAACAAGACCGTTAAGTAACAAAATGACCATATAATTTGAAGTATACCCAAAACACGAAAAGACACTTGGGGCTTCCAACTTCAAATGCGTTTGGTCCAAAAGGTTTCCGGTCTTCTAGTCTACCTTCTACACTACAAGCTAAGCTACGCCCTTACCCTTGCTTTCTCCACTTGTACCTACAAAATCATCATCATCTAACACCGTAAGTGAAACGCTTAGTAAGTATACAAGATATAACCATCAATACATTTCCATAGAGCATAACACAACATTTTACTCACCTTGATCAAGCAAGCAAATACATAACATTATCATGACTAGCATTGGATCCAAGCTAACATTCATTAAAAAGCTCCATAACAAGAATACATTACACATCATAACATTAGCATATAACATTAAACAAGTTATACTCATATACTTACCTCAATCTCTACTAGTTCCCTACTTGGACTTGATATAGACTCTACTTATGCTTCCTATCACAAGATTAGCTTTAATTAGCAACTAATTAGCTAGGGAGATCATTATTTCACAACCTTTACCCACAATACTCAAATCCCACCACATGAACCCTAATTTCTACATTTGGGGAAAATACTTATTTGATGAAGAGACTACAATTAAGGTGCCTCTAATGCTTCTTGATCACCTCTTGGTAGCTAAAATGAGTTAAGGTGAAGATTTCTAGTCTTCCCTCCTTTTTCTTGCTAAATATCGACCCACCTAGAACACCCTTTAGATTTCCAGATTTTTCTAAAGACTTGGCTATTTAATCATGTGTGGAATTAACTTTGGTCACTTGGCAATTATAGTCCCTCTAAGTCTCATTTCACTTATTTAACCCACAACACTTATTATTCATTAAATATATGCACTAAAGTTTATGTTTATAGTTATCTCTTATACTACAAGGCATAATACGTTACCTTTCCGGGGTTCGGGTGTAATAATTCTCCCCCCCTTGAATAGGATTTCGTCATCAAAATCTACTCTTGGAAAAGATGAGGATACTTGTTCCCCATCTTCTCTTCCTTCTCCCACCTAATACTTGTGCCTTTCCGATGCCTCCATTGAACTTTGACTAACAGGATTTCTTTATTCCTTAATTGCCTCACTTTCCTTCCTAATATAGCTTCCGGTTCATCCTCTTGCGAAAGCAATTCCGGATCAATTTCAATATCGTTTAAAGTAACCACACTTGTCTCGTCCGCCAAACACTTCCTCAAGTATGACACATGAAAGGTATTGTGAATACCTCTCATTTCTTCGGGCAATTCCAACACATATGCTACCTCGCCTACTCGCTTCAAGATTTTAAATGGCCCTATAAACCGCGGACTTAATTTCCTTTTGTTTTTAAATCTAAAAACGCCTTTCCACGGAGAAACCTTTAACATAACCAAATCACCTACCTCGAATTTGATTGGTCTTCTTCGATTATCGGCATAGCTTTTCCACCTATCTTGAGCCGCTTTAAGTCTTGCCCGAATCATTTCAATCTTTTCCGTTGTCTCCAATACTACATCCGTGCTTGCCAATTCCCTTCTTCCAACTTCCTCCCAACACACGGGTGTCCTACACCTCCTACCATAGAGCATTTCATAGGGTGGCATATCTATACTCGCGTGATAACTATTATTATAGGCGAATTCAACTAGAGGCAAATGATAGTCCCAATTTCCTCCAAAGTCAATCATACAAGCTCGTAACATATCTTCTAGTGTTTGAATCATCCTTTCACTTTGCCCATCGGTTTGAGGATGAAAAGCCATGCTCATATGTAGTTTCATACCTAGTTCATCTTGGAAATTTTGCCAAAAATTTTAAGTGAACCGCCCGTCTCTATCGGAGACTATAGAAATGGGCACTCCATTACGTGCGACTATCTCGTTGACATAAATCTTAGCAAATTTGTGAACGGGCATATTCTCCCTAATCGGAATGAAGTGTGCACTCTTTGTTTGGCGATCTACTATAACCCAAATTGTATCGTTCTTCTTTTTTGTCCTTGGCAACTTCGTAATGAAATCCATCATGATCTTTTCCCACTTCCAAACTGGAATGTCTAAAGGTCAAACTTTTCCATACGGCTTTTGATGCTCGGCTTTAACCTTTAAACAAGTTAGACATTTCTCAACGTACTTTACACAATCTCTTTTCATACCCGGCCACCAATAGTTCTTCTTCAAATCACGGTACATCTTTGTAGCTCCCGGATGAATAGAATACTTCGACTTGTGTGCTTCTTCTAGGATCAATTCTTTGATATCACTCCGAAAAGGAATATAAACCCTTCCATACCGTGTCTTAATCCCTCGGCTATCTTCTTCAAGATGCGAAATGTGAGAGGTAATACGTTCACTTTCTCTATTCTCCTCTTTCAATGCTTCCTCCTGAGCTAACTTGATTTTATCAAAAAGGTCAGACGTAACAATCATCCGCAACGAATGAATCTTAGTAACTTCGTTTCGATCCTTGCGACTCAGAGCATCCGCCACAAACGTTCGCTTTACCAGGGTGGTAGCGAATTTCACAATCATAGTCCTTCAATAAGTCTAACCATCTTCGTTGCCTCATATTCGGATCTTTCTTCTCAAGGAAATATTGAAGGCTTCTATGATCGGTGTAAATTACAAACTTGACACCATACAAATAATGCCTCCAAAGTTTTAGAGCAAAAACCACAGCCGCAAACTCAAGATCGTGAGTGGCATAAATTTCTTCATGCTTCTTTAGTTGTTTCGAGGCATAAGCAATCACCTTACCCCTTTGCATAAGAACACATCCGAGACCGGAATAAGACGCGTCACTATAAACCACCATATCTTCAGTTCCTTCCGGCAACACAAGAATCGGTGCTTCACATAACTTTTTTCGTAGTACGAAAAGCTTCGTCCTGTTCCTCGCCCCACTCAAATGTAGCGTTCTTCTTAGTGAGTTTTGTTAGCGATGAAGCGATTTTGGAGAAGTCTTGTATAAACCTACGATAATATCCCGCAAGGCCAAGAAAACTTCGAATCTCACCAACATTCCTCGGTGCATGCCACTTCATTACAGCTTCCACCTTTGAAGGATCAACTTTAATACCATCGTAATTTACAACGTGACCGAGGAATTGAACTTCTTGTAACCAAAATTCACATTTTGAGAATTTGGCGTAGAACCTTTCTTTCCTCAACGTCTCAAGAATCTACCGAAGATGCATTTCATGCTCTTCCCTGCTCTTCGAATATATAAGAATATTGTCAATGAACACTATAACGGATCTATCCAACATCGGTCTACATACATGGTTCATGAGATCCATGAAAACCGCAGGCGCGTTCGTGAGACCGAAGGGCATAACCGTAAACTCATAGTGCCCATATCGGGTCCTAAAGGCTGTCTTAGGAATGTCTTCTTCTCGGACCTTCAATTGATGATAACCCAAACGGAGATCGATCTTCGAAAACCACCTCGCACCCTGAAGTTGATCAAAGAGATCATCGATTCTTGGTAGCGGGTACACATTTTTCACCGTGACTTTGTTCAATTCACGGTAATCAATGCACATCCGCATACTACCATCTTTCTTCTTTACAAACAATATCGGAGCTCCCCACGGCGAACTACTAGGATGGATAAAGCCTTTGTCGAGCAATTCTTGAAGCTGGCTCATCAACTCTTTCATTTCAGATGGAGCAAGGCGATAAGGAGTTTTGGCAATAGGATTAGCACCCGGAACAAGATCAATACGGAATTCAACTTGCCTTTCGGGTGGAATACCCCGCAAGTCTTCCGGAAAGACGTCACAAAATTCATTTACAACCGGAACATCATCTATGCTTTTCTTTTCAAGGCTCGTATCTACCACATAAGCCATAAAGGCATAACAACCACACGATAAATATCTCCTAGCCTTCATCACGGAGCATAACTTTAGTTCACCCTTTCTTTTATCGCCATAAATAATCATTTCACGACCGGTAGGATTTACAACCCGAATGATCTTTTGGCTACATAGGATGGCCGCATTATACTTGTCAAGCCTATCCATGCCTATGACAATATCAAATTCCCCAAGCATAATGGGAATTAAATCAATTTCGAAGGCATTATCATCGATCTCTATCTCTACATCTCGATACACATTAGATACAACGACAACTTTACTATCAGCTATTTCGACTTCGAGGGGTATCGGAAGTTTAGCTAGTGGGGAGGTTAGATGCTTGCTAAAATTATAAGATACGAAGGACACACTAGCGCCCGAATCATACAAAACTCGAGCGGGTATGGAATTAACTAGATGAATACCTGTGATGACATCGGACCCCAACTTGGCTTCATCGACACTCATTTGATAAACTCGAGCTTTTGGTTTTGGAACTTCTACTTTTTCATCTTTGATGGTTCTCAATGGCTTTGCTTCAATTGCCTTTGTTTTTGGGCAATCCCTCAACCTATGCCCTATTTCATTGCACCCATAGCATACTATCATCGGTTTGGTGCAATCCTTACTTTGATTGTCTAGAGCTCCGCACTTGTAACAACCCGGCGTATTACGCCTACATTCCCCAAGATGAAACTTGTTGCACTTCGGACATGCCACCTTAGTCTTGGTTCCCACACCTTTCTTACCATGATCATATTTAGTTTTCTTCCCATCTCGATCTCCAAACTCTTGCTTCCTCTTGGTTCCTTATCCTCTTTCTCCTTTCTCCTTAATAAGTCCGCTTCTCTCACACGAGCCCTACTCAAAAGGTCTTCCAAAGTAGTACATTTGAACGGCGAGATTACATCACGAATATCATCTTTAAGCATCCTTTAGAATTTATCAACTTTAAGCTTCTCATTACCATGGTATTCGGGACAATACGGAACCATATCATTGAACGTTCTCCATAACTCATTCACGGTCTCATTGGTTTGAGTGAGTGATAACGTTCAAAATGAACATGTTTTTAGTTACGTTATCAGTAGTTTTGTGCACTATATTTGGTTATATTTGTGAGTATTTGTTACTAAATCGTGAAAAAGTGTATATGCAAGTAAATATAACCAAGTACAGGAAAAGATGACAAAAAGATGAAGAATTGAAGTGATTATGCACATTGGAAAATTCCCATGACGAAAACAAGAGATAAACCACACGAGAACTCAAGGATTTGATAATGTTGAGATTTCTACGTTCAAATATCAAGAAAAGATCGAGTTCTATGGAAGAAATTAGTGCCATAACCAAGGATAAAGCTCGCGACAAGAAAAGAAAAGAAAAATCAAAAGTTGTGTGTGGCAGAAGGCCCCATCGATCGGATGGTGCCCGCAACCGAATCGGATGGGGAAAGCTGAGATTTACCGAGAGTTCCAACCGATCGGTTGGAGCCTAATACCGATCGGTTGGATGATGCTGCAGTTACCAAAGTTCATTTAATGACGAATTTAAGCCCCATAATCATGGTGGCTGATCATTTCTGCTTATTAACTCAATTGAGGACTTTTTTACTTGAAGAGAAAGGGTTCTTGTACTAATAAATAGAATCCAAGGTTAGATACAAAGGTGTGACACCCCAAAACCTAGTAAAGGCTTACACCAAGTCCTTACTAACTTATTATCATTGCCCGAAAGCTTATAATTGCTGTGAAAAACGTCCAGGAACTTTGAGTTAAAGTCTCAAAAGTATGGTTCGAGTGTGGAGTTGTTTTACGTGTAGTAATAGGCGATTGGAGGAGTGTGGTTGCTATAGTTCCACAATTCTAGTTCTTGTAATTCCAAAACTAGGTATCTCTTGTTTAAATTACTATGAACTACTTTTACTTTAAGTTGAATGAAAGAATGGTTTGTTACTTGTGTTTGATTATAATTGTTATGGAGTGATTTTTGGTATACTTGTGTGTATGATGTGATAATTGTTGGAGTAATCTTATTTTATAGTGATGCATAAAAACATGTCTTGTTTTATGAGTTTGTTGAAATACAATCTAATCTTGCTTAATTAGTTGGTAAAAACAGTTTTAAAGAATAAAAAGGGCCGAAAGGATTTTCTTTATGTTTTTATTCCAAAATGTTAGTGCACGAATTAGTATGGGCTATGGTGTGTGACAAGCACCATATTAACTCATTAAAATAGATTTGGAAATGATTTCATCACGAGAAAGGGCCGAAAGGATTCGTAAGAATTCTTAAGATAAGAAATGCTTTTCAAACAACAAAGAGTTTAATAGAATTGTCGTAATAGTTGAAAAGGCCGAAAGGAATAAACTAGGAGATTGAATTCTTAGAGATGATTTTTCATGATAAAAACCATTGATTGTGAATCATTCATATTAAGTTGTGCATCACTCCAAGTTACACCAAACTTTGTAGATTACTCTATGCAATTAGTCAAGGTATTACACACAAGTATATGATTTTGATTGATTGGATTTTAATTGCTTTTGAATTTACACCAAATTGGATTGACAACCCTTTTTGTAAAAAACTAGTTTTACTAAGTTCTAACACCAACTCCCTTAGGACGATCTCGACTTACCCACCTTTACTACCGCGGACGAGTATACTTGCTCGTATGTGTTAATTAGGGAATTGGATAAATCCTGTTTATAAATTTTTAAAACTTGCACCCACGCGTAACACATCAGTGAGAGATTGGAATTTCTCCCGGATTTTGTCAATCTCTTCAACTGGAGCATATTCGGCACTAAACATTTCCTTAAATTCCTTCCAAGTACATACTTCGGCCCAAGGTTCACCCTTCTCACAAACCTTCCCTTCCCTCCAAGTTTTAGCACTGTCGCGAAGAAAGTTAGTAGCATAGATGACCTTCTTCATTTCCTCACATCCACTAGTACGGAAAGCACCCTCCACAGCCGTAATCAACCTATTGCTAACAATTGGGTCGAGGACACGGGTAAACCGTGGCACATCACAAGCTGTGAAGTCACGGTAGGTAGCCTTGTCACTCTTGGGTTCTTTCGCTAGGCCGCATTCTTTCTTAAATTCTTTGAATTCTTCTTTCATTAGTCCCCTAAGATTTTGCGTTGTCTGATTAACATAGAAGGGCATTGCTTGCTTAATAGCTTTACCCACCCTTTTTGCCAACATTGAGTCTAGGGCTTTTGTTTCCTCTTCCGTGAAACCTCTAAAGTTAAGGCCTCCGGAGCTAGAAGAGGAAGAACTTTCATTGTCTTTATCGTTGCCACCCACATCACTTGCCGAAGATTCGGCATGTTTGGAAACCGTGGCTTTTTCAACTTCTTTCGAGTGAGTGGTTTCCATTTCTTCTTACTGAAAATTAGCAATTCACAATATCAAGCACAATCATATACATAGCCGATGCATGAATGACATATCTATCCTTACACTAACACCCTAGCTTGTCACCCGTGTATGATCTAAATGATTTCAACTTCACATATGTACCATATTTTTATCACTACGGTGGCGAGCGTAGTCATAAAAATATTTAACATATGTGTCCTCAAAATCATTCAAACAAGACATAAATAACAAACACTAGTTTTATACGCATCTATACAAGGCCTAAGTCTAGGAAATCTTAAATCTCTTAGACCGAAGCTCTGATACCAAGTTGTAACACCCCGTGACCAAACACGACTAAAAACGTGAAATTTTTTTTCGCAAAATGTCCACCCGAAAACTGACCCGCTGCTACTCTTTAACGAACTGAAAAAAATCAATAAATATCTAGAACTTGAGACTATTTTTACATGAAACTAGACTCAATTACCTTCAAAACGACGGGTGGCGCGACCCGTAACGACTTACGGTTAAAAAGTTACGATTTTTCAAAGATTGCCAAAATCTGGCAGAACCCACCCATCCGATCGGATGGGCATCCAACCGATCGGTTGCATGTTTCTGTCGAGATTTTGGGGTTTCAAAATCCCCGCTTGGAAACCCGACCTTCCGAACTCGAAACTTGACCAAACTTTCCAGATTTCTTTAGTATGTCATTGGGCTCATTTTCATGCAAAAACATTTTCCGTTTGACCACCCGGAATAGTACTTTAAAATTTGACGGGTTATGCAATAAACCCATTATGACCCGTTAACACCCCAAACCCCTTAGACCTCTTCATTTACACACTAAACTTTACCAACATGCTTAAATTAACATACTAAACTTGTTCCAAGGGTACATGACCCGTTTACATTTCAAAATGGATAAGGGAGGCTATTTGCCAAATGCCCCTTTAATATTGACTAGAACTACAATCATGTACCATAGAGACTTCATGACTTTTACACATAATCAAACCATGACCTAAACATGAAAACAAGACCGTTAAGTAACAAAATGACCATATAATTTGAAGTATACCAAAAACACGAAAAGACACTCGGGGCTTCCAACTTCAAATGCGTTTGGTCCAAAAGGTTTTCGGTCTTCTAGTCTACCTTCTACACTACAAGCTAAGCTAAGCCCTTACCCTTGCTTTCTCCACTTGTACCTACAAAATCATCATCATCTAACACCGTAAGCGAAACGCTTAGTAAGTATACAAGATATAACCATCATTACATTTCCATGGAGCATAACACAACATTTTACTCACCTTGATCAAGCAAGCAAATACATAACATTATCATGACTAGCATTGGATCCAAGAATACATTACACATCATAACATTAGCATATAACATTAAACAAGTTATACTCATATACTTACCTCAATCTCTACTAGCTCCCTACTTGGACTTGATATAGGCTCTACTTATGCTTCCTATCACAAGATTAGCTTTAATTAGCAACTAATTAACTAGGGAGATCATTATTTCACAACCTTTACCCACAATACTCAAATCCCACCACATGAACCCTAATTTCTACATTTGGGGAAAACACTAACTTGATGAAGAGACTACAATTAAGGTGCCTATAATGCTTCTTGATCACCTCTTGGTAGCTAAAATGAGTTAAGGTGAAGATTTCTAGTTCTCCCTCCTTTTTCTTGCTAAATGTCGACCCACCTAGAACACCCTTTAGATTTCCAGATTTTTCTAAAGACTTGGCTATTTAATCATGTGTGGAATTAACTTTGGTCACTTGGCAATTATAGTCCCTCTAAGTCTCATTTCACTTATTTAACCCACAACACTTATTATTCATTAAATATGAGCACTAAAGTTTGTGTTTATAATTATCTCTTATACTACAAGGCATAATACATTACCTTTCCGGGGTTAGGGTGTAATAACAAAGGGGTTCCACAACCCCTCAAAAAGGAAAAGTTGGCCAAAACTTTCACTGCTGGACCTAGTAATAGAAAGGCTTATACTAGAAAGTTACCAATGTGTAGTCGCTGCAAACTACACCACTACGGACCTTGCACCGTGAAGTGCCACAAATGCTAGAAGGTTGGACATATAGATAGAGGTTGTAAGTCTAAAACCGTTGCAGTACCACAGACAACATCAGGGAAAATTCGGAGAGCTGAGGGAATCTGTTTTGGGTGTGGAAAGAAGGGGCACTACAAGAACGAGTGTCAGGAACCAAAGGACCAAGAAGAAGTGAACAATAAAGGAAAACAGGGAGCGGAAGGAAACCAAGACTCAGACATGATGACATAAGAATGACTACCCTATGTAATTGGACCTAAGTTTAGACTCTTTTAAGTTCGTTTCTGTAAGACTTCATTAGTATTTTTCTATGAACCGCGTCGTATGGTACTGATTTGGTGAACTTTTATTATGAGATGTAAGCTTATTTAACTCCGACAATCAACGGTCCTATGCCAATTAGGTGTATCAATTGCAGCCCGTTGCACTACTTAATTTTACTATCATTTAACAAACTACTTTGTCATAATTTTTCGACCATTTGAACTCGCATTATGAACGAGTTGTCTACCATATTAACTTTTCATGAAATAATAAACTGTATTGCCACAAACACTCGAACTTTTGCAAGTATTCCACAGACTATCTCACAGTCATACTACAAATCGTTTTACTACCGGATTACAGAATCAAAGTTTTGACCTCCCTACTTTCTTTGAAACAAGGAACTTTCCTCGTGTTGCTTCACGAACTGTTTTACTAACAATTTATAAGCTAAACTATAACCTGGATGCTATCTTGCCAATAATAAATTGTTTTCCTATTACTCTATAAATTGTTTGCAAACCATTTTACAAACTATTCTGTTACCACCCGGCAAATTATTTACTTTTTGAAAAGTAGTTTGTGCTACAAGCTCGCAAGCAGAAAAACTGATATGTTTTCTGGTAACTAAACTCAGCATCGCATTGTTGGACCCCAATTATACAAAACCTGATCACCGATGTATAATTCGGGTAGGACCGTACTATGCTAGGAATGGTTGCCTTAAATTTTTTTTATGAAAGTCGAATCCTTTATTTCCTTTTTCGAGAAATCAGAAACTCACGGGTGTGAGCACATAAAAGTAGTGCAAGTCATGGGCATCTGTATTAGGAAACACTGTAACCAAATAGGGTTTGACGCTAAGATACCACCTAGAACTAGCCTTACTACATACCACGTCCAAAGCCGAAAGGGTAACTTACACTACTAGCCAACATAAGATGATCCCACCGATTAACATCTCACGGTACACTACCCTTTTCGATTCTGAGACACTGCATCGTCTATCAGATGAATCTTACTGAGCCAACAAACTGACTGCTAGTAGCAATCAACAACATCTTTCAAGGTCGTACTCTAGACCTGCAAAACTCCCCAACCAACAGCGACCCTAGGTCCACAAAACTTGGAGACTCCAACGTCATCCCCAGTATAGACTGGATGTCGAAATACCACGCTGTAATCACCCACAATAGGAAACTCGTCCGCATACCTTATGGTAATAAGATCCTAGCAATACAAGAAGGACCCCTAGACGGAATTAAGCAATGATTGCAACAAACCCAGAAATCAAGGAAATGGTGGTGGTCAAGGTAACCAGCTAGCAGTAGTCAAAAATGGAAACCAGGGCAATGGAGGAGGAGCCCGTGAAAGAGTTTATGCTATGGGCAGAAGGGAAGCCCAGGACGACCCGAATGTGGTGACGGGTATGTTTCTTTTAAATAATCGTTATGCTTCAGTACTATTCGATACGGGAGTAGATAGAGGTTTTGTGTCGACTGCTTTTAGTCTTTTAATTGATATAGCTTCGACCACCTTAGATAATGTCTTCGACATAGAATTAGCTAACGGGAACCTAGAAAGAGTAGATACCATTATAAGGGGTTGCACATTAAATTTATCAAATCGCCCATTCAACATCGACCTTATACCAGTAGAGTTGAGTAGTTTTGACGTCGTCATAGGAATGGATTGGCTATCGAAATATCATGCCGTCATTATCTGTAATGAAAAGATCGTCAGAATACCCTATGGGAACGAAGTTCTGATTGTTAAAGGAGATCGGAGCGATTGTGCGCGTTCGTCAAGATTGAGCATTATCTCGTGTACGAAGGTGCAGAAGTGAATTGAGAAAGGATGCCACCTGTTTCTAGCTCACGTTACTAAGAAGAAGGAAAAGGAGCCCGAAGAGAAACGATTGGAAGATGTGCCAATCTTAAGGGATTTCCCGGAAGTTTTTCCAGAAGACCTACCTGGACTCCCACCGGCCAGACAGATCGAATTTCAAATCAATTTGGTGCCAGGAGCCGCGCCTGTAGCGCGAGCACCCTATCGGCTAGCACCGACGGAGTTACAGGAGTTGTCTGATCAGTTAGCTGAACTATCCGAAAAAGGTTTCATCAGACCGAGTTCTTCGCCATGGGGAGCTCCGGTCTTGTTTGTTAAGAAGAAGGATGGATCCTTCAGGATGTGTATTGACTATCGGAAGCTGAATAAGCTAACCATTAAGAATAGGTACCCACTCCCGAGAATTGACGATTAATTTGATCAGTTACAAGGTTCATCAGTTTACTCTAAGATAGACCTGAGATCAGGTTATCACCAACTCCGAGTCTGGGGAGAGGATATCCCGAAGATCGCATTCTGAACCCGATATGGCCATTACGAATTCCAAGTTATGCCATTCAGCTTGACTAATGCACCAGCTGTATTCATGGACCTCATGAATCGAGTGTGTAAGGTGTATTTGGATAAATTCGTAATAGTATTCATTGATGATATCCTAATATATTCCAAGAATGAGAAAGAGCATGAGGAACATCTCAAGCTAATTCTGGAATTATTGAAAAAGGAGGAGTTATATGCCAAGTTTTCGAAATGTGAATTCTGGATATCGACTGTGCAGTTTCTGGGTCACGTGATAGATAGACAGGGCATTCACGTGGATCCCGCCAAGATTGAGGCAATAAAGGATTGGGCAACGCCCACAACGCCTACTGAAATAAGACAATTTTTAGGACTTGCCGGCTATTATCGAAGGTTTATTGAAGGTTTTTCTAAGATAGCTAAGCCGTTGACGAAACTGACACAAAAGAATGTGAAATACGACTGGGGAGATAAGGAGGAAGAAGCTTTTCAACTCCTTAAGGAAAGATTGCGTAGTGCACCTATTTTGGCCTTACCGAGGGTAGTGAAGATTTTGTTGTGTATTGTGACGCATCACACAAAGGTTTGGGAGCTGTGCTGATGCAGAGAGAGAAGGTGATAGCATACGTTTCTCGACAGCTGAAAACCCATGAGAAAAACTACACAACCCATGACATAGAGTTTGGATCAGTCGTGTTCGCACTGAGAATTTGGAGGCACTATCTTTATGGCACTAAGTGCGTGGTGTATACCGACCACAAAAGTCTACAGCACATCTTGAACCAGAAGGAGCTGAACATGAGACAGCGCCGATGGTTGGAATTGCTTAGCGACTATGATTGTGAGATCCGTTACCACACAGGCAAGGCAAATGTGGTTGCCGACGCCTTCAGCAGAAAAGAGCGGATCAAACCCCCCAGAGTCAGATCGTTAGGGATGAGGATGAGTTCGCCGCTTCCAGCGAAAATTCTTGAGGCTCAGGGTGAGGCACTCAAGGATGAAAACCGACCACGTGAGAAAATTTACAGAATGCCAGAGAGTGAGAACGGCTTCGTAAAAAAAAAAAAAAAGATCCGATGGAGTTTTTAGTTTTAGGGATAGGTGTTGGATCCCGCTACATGGAGAAATTCGTGATTTGATTATGCACGAATCCCACAAATCTAAGTATATCTTGTCAAATCTAAGTATATCTTGTTACTGGGCTTAAACTTATGGTTTAGCTTAATCTCATGACAGTTCTTGTTTGATGAGTTGTGGGGTTAAGTTAGATTTCAGTTGAGGCTCAACTTAAACTACCGAAAAGGTATTTAGATCTGAAGAAGTTGTATTGGTGGCCAAATATGAAGACCGATATAGCTGAGTACGTCAGTAAGTGTTTAACGAGCTCGAAGGTCAAGGCAGAACACCAGAGGCCATTCGGTCTGTTTGTTCAACCTGAAATCCCAAAATGGAAATGGGAGCGTATCACTATGGATTTTATCACCAAGCTGCATAAGACGTCGAGCGATTACGGCACGATCTAGGTAATCGTTCACCGTCTCACTAAATCAGCTTATTTCCTTCACAAAAAGGAAAATGATAGCATGGACAAACTTGCGCGACTGTATGTGAAGGAAATTGTCGCAAGGCATGGTGTGCCTGTTTCTATCATCTCTGATCGAGACAGCCTGTTCACGGCTAACTTCTGGAGGTCGCTTCAGGACGCATTGGGAACCGACCTTGACATGAGTACAGCTTATCATCCTCATACTGATGGTCAGAGTGAAAGAACCATCCAGACATTATAGGACATGCTGAGAGCCTGTGTGATTGACTTCGGGAACGGCTAGGATAGGCATTTGCCTTTAGCCGAGTTTTCCTACAACAACAGCTATCACACCAGCATTAAGGTTGCACCGTATGAGGCACTTTATGGTCGTAAGTGCAGATCGCCAATATGTTGGGCTGAGGTCGGAGAAAGTCAACTTACCGGACTAGACCTAGTCCACGAGATTACTGAGAAGATCGTGCAGATCAAAAGCCGAATGCAATCGGCTCGAGACCGTCAAAAGAGTTATGCCGACAAGAGGCGAAAACCCCTTGAGTTCCAAGTGGGTGACAAATTAATGTTAAAGGTCCCGCCATGGAAAGGCGTGATAAGATTTGGCAAGCGTGGTAAGCTGAACCCTCGCTATATTTGGACCTTTCGAAATTCTTGCCAGGATCGGGCCGGTAGCCTACCGACTCAAACTTCCTTCTGAACTCAGCGCTGTGCATGACGTTTTTCATGACAGCAACTTGAAAAAGTGCTTATCTGATGATAACGCCGTCATTCCTTTGGATGAGATTCAGCTTGACGAGAAACTGAATTTCATCGAGGAGCCGATTGAAATCATGGACCGGGAAGTTAAACGGCTAAAGCAGAGTCGTATCCCAATTGTGAAGGTCCGTTGGAACTCTCGCAGAGGCCCGAGTACACCTGGGAGCGAGAGGATGAAATCAAGCGAAAATATCCTCATCTCTTTTCGAACCCAACGAGTAATGTAAATTGAAATCCGGGACGGACTTCCCGATTAGCTGGGGATACTGTGACAAATGGTAATTTTCACGTTTTAAATTAATAATAAATGGTTATTTATTATTTTTAAGTTGAGCATTTCTATGCGCGTTTGCATGTTTGTGAGTATTTTTGAGCATTTTTGGGAGCTGTCCCGCATACTGCAGCTTACAATCACTGCAGAAAAAGTTTATTTTTGTCAGTAAGCATAAATTATTCCGTTCCTGGTAGTTACTGACAAGTTTTGTAATTAACTGAGAGCTTTCTCACATTTTACTGAAAAGCAACCGCACACGCGTACCGACCGCACAATATATATGATAACAGTCAAATAAATTTATTTTTGAGTCAGTAATAATATTTTATTACATTTCTGACAAAAACATGGATAAAAACTTTATTTTGCGTATACGTGTCCAAAAAGGTCAAACCGGGATTTTACGGTAACTATTTAAGCTTAAACCGACACACGATACAACCACGAGGATCAAAAATACATCATACTCCCTCCTAACTAACGAATTCAGCAACATGGTGACAAAAATTAATATGTTGCAAAGATATTGTTAGTGGGATATGATAAGATCCATTTTGTATTTATACTACATTAGGCCATAACCATTTTTACACATACATTTCACCTAAAAACACTTCCTAGATCATAATTTCCCTCTTCCTCACCAAAACTCACAGCTCACACAAGAAAACATTGATCCACAAATTTTTGTTCAAGTTATTAACAATCGGGGTGTACATTCAAGAGTTTTGGGTTAATCGGAACGTGTTTTGGGTAAAATTGGTGCAATTTGGGTTGTCTCTTGGTCTCCTAGCTCACGTACAAACACCATCTTTGTAAGGAAACATCAAAACTTTTCTAATCTTGTTGATTTCATGTTCATTTGATGTCTAATGTTGTTACCAAATGCTAAATGTGTATGTTTTGCTAAAATGAAAAAGTTAGGGTTTGATTATATATATACATATGCTCGACATTTTTAAAAGTTTTGTACAAATTAAAGTATTTCTTGCTTGTGTGGTAAATATTGTTGCTTGGGGTACTAGCTTGATGGTACGAAAGTGATTAATACTAATTACGCCAGTTTAAGACGATATATACACTTTTATGAGTATATATATAAATCGGCTACAATTAAAAATACAAAATCATTGGGGTTTTGAAAAACATAAAATTTTGGCTCAAGTGGTGAAATGGTGGAATTTATGCTTAAAAACTTATTATTGATAACTTATTGTATAAGCCGTAACGAATTGTGTTTAACCCGTAAAAATGCAATTTTTGGTCGAATGGTACTATTTGGGTCGAATATATTGAATTTTGACTAAGTTTGACTTTTTAGCTTAATAACTTATTTATAAGTACTTAATTGGTTTAATTTAATTTCGATACGTAACTAATTACACTAATAAGGAAAATGGGCCTAAATTAATAATTTGGGCCATAGGGGTGTTCGGTGACTGTTGGGCTGAGCCCAATAAGAAAACCAACATCTTTGACTTTTTTACCAAACGCGATAGCTAATGTGTTAAATTAATTTTTAGAAACGTAACGGTATATATATCGTAACCTAAAAAGGCTAAATAGTGTTTGGGCTAAAAATTGGACAATTGGGCTTAAAATGGATTTCGGCCCAATAAACATATCGGGTGACAAAAATGAGATTTGAAATATTTTTCGACCCACAATGAATATTTTTACTTAACGATACGATATATATAAATTAAAACTATTTTGGACTTGTTTTGGACGCGTTAGTCTCATAAAAGGTAATAAATGGAATTTTGTCCAAATCTTTATAAATGTTGACTTTTGTTGACTTTTGAAAGTATATTGACTAAGCGTTGACTTTTGTGTCGAAACTTATAATTTATGGGTAAACGTAACGATAACTACACATATGACGATAAATATACTTATAACGACTAATATATATATATATCGGACTAACTTTGCAAATATAGTTAACGAAACGAGTTATTTGAGGAAATTACAACACTTGGGGAAAATGAAAACGTTTGAATAAACGAATGGGTCATGCCCAATTTTCCTAAATTTTCAACACTTATAGTATTTTGATAAAAAAAAATACTCATAATTACTTAGTTTTCTAAATACTTGACATTATTTCAAATTTCTTATAATTAAAATTATATTATAAATAATAAACAATATTTATAATATAATATTTCTCCACTAACACTATTTCTCCAAATCTATTTAATTAATTATAAACTCTAATTAATTAAATAAATAATTACTAAACTTTACTTAATATATATATATATATATATATATATATATATATATATATATATATATATATATATATATATATATATATATATATATATATATATATATATATATATATATTACTTATGTATTTAATGATGAATACTAGTACGGAAGTTTCGTCACACGTATTCCCACAGTATACTTCCACCAGAAGTCTTTATGATAAACCATTTTTGGAAATTATATTACCACACAACAAGCAAGAAATACACGAGCACATGGTCACGAGTAAACTTTTCAAATGAGTAAAAACAAATATGTATAGTACGCTAAGACTTACTAAATTGATTTAGGTCACGTGTCGGAGCGGTTGCACTGTAATACTTATTGACTAGGAGATTTCTATTATTAAGGTGAGTTTATAGCCCCATATTTTTATACATTTTGTTTATTGAACCTTGGGGTGAGAAACATGCAAAACTGTTTTCATGGACCAAAAATAAATTTTATTTTTTTATACACACTTGTATGCAGAAACCTAAGTTTAACTGAATCCCATTGCGCCCACTATCATCAACCGTCAATTCCCTCTGAGAAACCGTGTGATATAAATAGATCTATTGGGGATGACACCCCCGTTCGGTTGGTTCGACATAGTCAATGCGAACGTATACCATATGAAATTAGTCAGAGTGTCTGGGGATTAACACTCGCGGGCACCCTTTTATTTACTAATGCCAGCTTGGCATGTTGTATGTCTAGTTCGGTTAGATGAGGCTTAGTGTTTGCATAGCGAGATAGTGTGTTATTGCTGAATTGTTTGCGGAATATTGCTATGGTCCATACGTGCTTATATACTTTAAACCTATGAACTCACCAACGTTAGCTAACTTTTAGCATATTTTTCTCAGGAAACTGAGGTGTGTTTACTGAAGTCATGGCATGGCGATGGTCATAATAATTGATGAAAATGTTTTTATTGTTGCGTAAACTCTGAAAAATTGGACCATTTTGTTAAATGGGCTACCTTTTATTTGAAATGAATTTTATGTAAGACAATATGACTTTGAATATGTAATGTATTATAAAGCGGATTTCTAATCCGTTCTCTATATCTTGTGTTGTGATTATCGATTTAGTAGCACCTAAAGTGTATGCTTTCGCAATATCTTGATTTTGAGGGTGTTAGATATATGGCAATGACTTTTTGATTTGCTTATGTCTTTTTGTCATGCCATGTCATTAATGACTAACTCATACAGCGTCTAGGTAGAGATACGCTTTATGAATCCTATTTCATATATCTACCCGTGCCTCCATGCTTTCAAGGTTGTATGCTTCCATACCTATATATGCCTTCTTGCTTTTATATGTCACTCATATATTTTTTATATATGCTTGTACAGTTGTATGCTTCTATACTTTTATGTTTGTATACTCCTATTGTTTTACGTTTTTATGCTGTTATGCTTTCCCGTATACTCTTTCCCACACATACATAAACGCACACTTAAGTTTTTAAAACATATTTTTGCTTGCCACATTTTTACCGAAGGACTTTCTGAAAGCAATCTCTTTACCTTCAGCTAGGGGGCGTGACTATTTACATCATATCTCTTCATATCCCGCCACGACGGGATTTTGTATAGTTGTTGTTGTTGTGAAAAGCTTTTAAATGAAATATCGCATGATTCATTGACTAGTGATGTTGTCAATGCATTTTGCGCATATGGTAAATGAGATTTTGAACTACACATGGATAGTTGGTAAACAGTGGCGAAGGTTTCATAACCTATAGACTCCATCTTCTTTGGTGCAAAATCATTAAATCCATTTACGGTAAGAACATATTTTTAAACCACAGAACTCGTCCCAGCAGAATCTACTGATCATGATTATCTGTTATGAATTTGAAAAAGATCGAAAAATAAAAATCAACTTACCTTCCTTTCTCAAACAAAACCTTGGTGATGGACTAAACACAAGTTTTTGCTATGCCATTTGGTCTTTGGATGGTGATACAATAGACTTTTTGCACAAGAGTTGCATAAAAGTTGGTCCAGTAGATTATATACACTTAAAATTAAGCAATTAGCGATAACGATGAAACAAATGGTTTAGATATTTAATAGCTGCACTTCGTCTTTGGGCTCGCCATTTGGGCTTGCAAGTTAAATGGATATTAGTTCAGTTAAAATTTCCAATCCCTTAGGTATAATAGTATAAGGCTAACGGTTTGTTTAGTAGGTCACAACGTAATGGAATGAAAGTCGTAATAAAATAGACATAGTAATAGAATGATTCACTTGGAACAAAAATTCAGATTCTCTTTAAGAAAGATATTTCTACTTTCACTCCAGGCATCAGTCGATTATTATCTCCAAGATAACCTAAGAGTGCACGATGCAGTGCACCGTTGGCACGCCATCAGGCAAAATGGACACCTATTGCGCCGCTAACCTGCACCACTCGACACGCCATAGCACCGCCATAGGTGGCATAGCCAACCCGTTTACGGTCGTTATTGGTTTCGAATGAGTTCAAAACTATTTTTGACAATAGTTGAAGGTATAACTAACAATAACGTTGAACCTATTCCGAAACACTTTTATTTTTTAGGCCCGAAAATAATGTTTGAAGAAGTTGCATCATAAGATTTGTGGATTTGGCATGCATCTTTTGGTATAGCGCGTTCAAATAACGACCTAAATGTTCTATGCCATTCTAATTTGTTTGACGGCCTCAGTGACGATGTCGCTCCCGAAGTTCCATATACGGTGAATGGTAAAATGTACACCAAATGATTTTACCTAGCCGACGGTATTTATCCCACCTGGGCTACTTTTGTCAAATCATATACGATCGCACGAAACCAAGCTGATTTAAATTTTAAGAGGGCTCAAGAAAGTACAAGAAAAGATGTGGAACGAGCTTTTGGTGTCCTTCAAGGTCGTTTGGGGATTATAGCACAACCCGCACGTGCTTACCAGGTGAGCGAAATACGTAAGATTATGAATTGTTATATTATATTGCATAACATGATACTAAAATATTAAAAGTTCCAAATAAGTGAATTTAACGAGATATACTTTAGACCCTTAGCCAATATATAACGTACAAGGGTCGAGAGATGCGACATACACAGTAGGAAACAATATAAACTACGTGATAAAGATGTGCATAACGACCTTCAACATGATCTTGTGGATCATCTTTGGCAACAACATCAAGCACGACAACAACAAGAGAAAATGCAGTTTCTTTATATATTTTACTTTTATTTTTAGTGAAATATTGATTTTATTTTATGTATCGTAATTTTATTTTTAGTTTAATAAAATGTGTTTGTTTAAAAGAAAAAAGTTGGGAACGACTAACGCATATAACAATTATAGTGTTTATGTGAGTATAAGAGTTTTATAAGATACATGTTGACGTGATAATACCTATAAAATTTATAGATGTCCATTACACATTGCTTTTTGATTTATAGATGCCCAATGCACATTGGTGCTCTCTGGTGGCAAGGTTGGAAAAATCTCGAATAATGGTCATTGGAATATCTTTTAACCGTTTACCCAAAACAAAATACCAGCCACACCATTTTTTAATACAGTTGAATTGGTACTATAACATGTCTTCTATCTATAGGTCGCTTTCTTGGAGAATCATACTTTTCCAAAGATGTGATCTTTCATCTTTTTCTAACACACACGTTTTTTCATTTTTAACTAATCAAATATTAAAATTTATACTCAGTATATATCTTTTGGGGGCCGTTCTTGTGTGAACACCTTAAAATAAAAAACAATTATTGATAGATCAAGATTAAGTATAATTAAATGAGTGGCACAATTGTAAAAAACTGAAAAACTAGTGGCATTGTGTACCAATTTAATAACACACAATTCATATGGTACAACATAAATGCATGATTCATAAATTATAACATAAATGCATGACTATAAGAAAAATGATTCATAAATTACAACAAAATACTCATTTTTTTTGGACTGGGATACAAGATTTCTTTATTTTATTTACAATACATGATTTATAAAGTACAACATAAATGCATCACTTTAAGAAAACGAATATCCGACTTTTAAATACTCTTCTTCTCCTATTCGGTCTTTTTAACGGTATATTGTTGTTTTTCTTTTCTAATATCATTTTTAATTTCTTTTATTTGACACCTATTAAATTCATGTATAACCAGGTTTACACACTTCGATGATACACTATCTTTAACTTAACCAACCACTTGTAATCTATTTCTTGACATCAATATAATCATAAGAAAACAATGATACACATGCTATTAAATCACAAGAAAACAGTGACACACATGCCGTTAATCTATATCGTGACACACTAAACTTTTTATACTTTATTTATGACACATTAAAATTATAGTGACACACCAAGTTTTGATACATATATAGTGTCACACCAATTTTTGATAAACCAAACTAATTTATCTTTATTTTATAAACCAAATTAATTTATCATTATTAAATTTATTGTGACACACTAATTTTTTATACTTTATTTAGAACACATTAAATTTATAATGACGCACCAATATTTTTATACATATATACATAAAGAATCTGGTTCCATTGAGAAGGAAATTGAGAAGGCTCAAAACGATAGATTTTTAACTTCGATTCAAGTTTTTCAAGTGTGTAACTCATTTTAATGTGATTCTAATCCAATATATGTAAAAAGAATTTGAATCAATGTTGAAAATTTTCGATTTTACGATATAAAGTACATTCGTGAATCATTTGTACAAATTTAATGAATCATTACCATAACTCGATTTTTACAAAGATTTGTGAATCAAATTTGTTATTTATAGATTCAATTTACTATTAATGGATGTATACTTATGAATCAAATAAAAAAATATGAATCAATAGCTCAAACGAAGATTTCTAAATCTTCTCAATATAAAAACCTTCTCAATAGAACAAAAACCTATACATAAATATCTTGATACTTATATAATGACACATTAAAATTTTAGTATATTTGTAGTGACACTAAATTTTTTGATACATTTATAATAACACATTAAAATGTTAGTACATTTTTAGTGACACATTATAAAATTTTAGTGATACACCACTAACTAATAAATAAGAAACTACGGTAACTTATACACAACTACATGTTCTATATACACAAAAACACCTAGCTGTTTTTCATAGTTCCATAAGTATACATCATGATGAGTCTTCGAAGGTTTGAATTTTTAAGAATCAATCTACAGTCAAAGGATCCATTGTTTAACGATCTTAAAAAAATTATTAAAGAAATAAAATTCAAATATAAAAAAATTGCCACACAAGATCTATGACCCACTTCAATAAAATCACAACATAACCACAAATCCCATTGTATACATTGATAAACAGTTAAGAAAATTAAAATCTACATAAAATTTTAAATTAATATATAAACTAGATAGCCATGTGATGCATCTTATGGAAATAAAATTAACCAATCCCTTTTATACAACTAAAGCTTATCTTGTTTCATCAAATATTAACAAGCAAATAAACAAGTCTTTCAGATCGAAGACGACGTTAGCACTTCTTTGAGGCCGAAAGTATATCAGATCTGGTAACTTATGTCACATCTTGTACACCACTTACCGATATCAGATATTCTACACGACCAAAACGATTCCAACAGCCCGTTTGTGGGTTTTATCCTTGCCGAAATTAGTTGCTAAGGTTAGGAAACAATTCAGGGAAAAGCAAAATATCCAAAATACCTTTTTCTTTTATTAGAGATTTAATTTAATTTTTATTTTTCTTTTAAGATTAAAGCCACTTGTTGTAATTCTATTGTACCTCACATGAACGCAAATCTATATCTTTTTGTAAAAGATAAACTCTTGTATAATACTCGAGTTCAAAACTTCAAATTTTCTTTTTCCTTTAATTACTTGGGGAAAAAAAAAGAACCCTAGCCAGTAACAATTTACACACGATAAATAATCGAGGTTATTGTAATCATACCTTTTTTACTTAAAGACTGCTTGTAGAGTTGTAGTTTCTTAAGATTTTATAATCAAGTAAATACACATGCAAAATGGCTGGTTTTGAGATGCAAACATATGATTGTCTCGATGGAAACCAATGAAGAAGATATCTATAATACACCTCCCTTTAAAACCAACCAAACATCATGCGCATTGACCAAAGACCACTGAACTGAGCTTGATATTACAAGTCATGCCAAGAAGGGGCTCGCCGTCACCTTGAAGCCACGCGAAGAGGAGGTGTGCCCAACAATACATTTCTAGAACACTACTGCAAGACATATTCTCCTCGATCGGAACCATGGTGCATTTTGAATTAGCCAGCGGAGGTGGTTTCTTGGACATCGGCGGGACCATATTAATGATCCTTTTATACTATCCTCTAGAACACTACTACTAGGGTCACACTACCACCTTTTTCTGGCTTAATGGCTCGATCATAGTCCAAAGAGAAGGCCCCGTGCATGAGGGTTTCGGAAGCACGAGTCATAAAATTCTTTTCTTTCTTATTTTGTAATCTAAGGATAGCTAGTCTCCGTTGAAATTTGATTTTAGGTCCAATACTTAATGGAGCCAAAAGCCACAAACTTCTTTCCACTTTCCTAGGATGAATCTTTACTTTATTGTCATGCAACAAGAAAAACTGCTTGGAAGTAACATGTCGTGTTGTTATATAGTTACAGAATCTACTCGTAATAAACACCTGCAAATTTGTTATTCGGTAGAATGCACTTATGCACGAATATAGAATTAGTACTGGTTACTTTTTCTGAAGCACTTATCTCAACTAACATGTCTTTTCTTTTTCACCTACGTTCTTTATATCAACCAGGGAAGTGACATAGCAAGATATGTAGATTAAGATGAGTCTTGTTGAGGCCAACGGTTAAGAATAATTGGTTAATGAACAATTAAATGATCGACAAAAAATTCTTCTTTATATATCTGAGATAAAACTCAAAGAAATGGTCGACAAAACCATGATATGTACAAATCTCTTTACACTTTTCCTGGTCGAATCGACGAATCTTTACCTTTTTCTCATGAAACAAGAACAAAAAAACATGCTTA